>JAUZST010005042.1:0-15867 GCA_034779995.1 Parotocinclus haroldoi
GTGTGTGTGTGTGTGTGTGTGTGTGTGTGTGTGTGTGTGTGTGTGTGTGTGTGTGTGTGTGTGTGTGTGTGTTGCTTGTCTGTTAATCTGTTTCAATGGTGCATTAAACCCTAAGCTTGTCTGAACAATTGAGCTTTATTTTTTTAATATTGTTAATCCCCTTAGTCTTAGATCATACTGTGAGGTTTGTGTTTGTCTCTCACTGCATATATATGTGTGTGTTCGCGTGCGTGTGCGCTCCAGGCTGTTGTATTGCGGGTGGTCTGTACCGAGTCTCCAGCCTCGCCATCTACGATGGTGCCTAAGGCAACCTTAAGATGTCCAGAGGCTTTCTGGCCTAACTGGCTGAACAACAGGGTGTTGCTGTCTCAGCAAACCCCCCCCCTCCCTACACACATAAATACACACTTTTTTTCCCTTAGCTCCTCACACTCCAGAACTCCAACATTTCTCCACCCCCCGCCACTCTTTCCTTTTCCCGAGTCGCTTGTGAGCTGGACCCGATTAGTCAACCATAACTTCCTTAAAGACAGGGGCTTATTGAAGTGCTCCCAGAAATCCCAAATTACATGCTAGACCCCTGTACTTCCCTAAGCAGAGCACACACACAACGCTTAACGTGCAGCGACTGACCGCAATTCAGCGTTCTCCCCGACTAGTCCAGAGCAGAATTAATGTAGCCTGTTATTTTAAAAAATCATTGCGTATATAATAAGCTCCGGGCATAACAGCCACCCACCGCAACTTCAGAGGCAAAAGAGAAATGTTTTCATTTAAAAGAAACCAACTCTTCAAAGTGTTAAATTGCTGTGTTTTGATGTGCCTCAACTCCTGAAATGAAATGTTCTGTCTCTCATGACATGCTCTAGACCTGAAAGCATGTTTTCGCAATCTACTACCATTAAGTCACGACAAGCTCAAAGAGACACAAAGGCGGTTCAATTAATGTTTACTCTGAGTGTTCTGTATTAGTACTTCTACCAGGTCCCTGTAGCTGTTAAAGAGCAAGTTTGAATAGGAGCATTTTTTGTCTCTTATTATGTGGATTCTTTACACATACGTGACTTTTTGCCCATAGCGTTTCTGCTGTGTGTTAACGTCACCACTAAGCTTATCACACCAGTAAGCTTTTTAACTAGCTGTTGAGTGATGGGAGCACTCTAGCACAGTACAGATTGTATAGTACTTCTACCCTGGTGGTCTCCAGCAGTCCACGTCCATTAGTTATACACGTCGAGCGCTCACGCACGCACTCGTCTTGTTCGTGCCGTGTTTTGTGCTGTTTACTGTGTGCAGCCATAGGCATCTCATAAAGAGTCTCAACAGTTGCTTCATAAGGCCCTTTTATAAGGTTCAAGCCTTTCCCGTCCCCAGGCTACTGGCTATGGCTGGGAAAGGCGTTACAGTTGCTCACACAGGACATCTTGCCTTTAGGTGGTAGAGCCCTAAAAGATGTTCTACACCGCCTTGTTCGTCTATCCTCTTGTGGCATGCTCTGTTTGTCGTCTTTGAATGATTAATCAACGTTTTGTTTGTGTTCTGTTATTTTAAGCAGACTGTGTTTGTCTATTCTAATAACTTGGATTCAGATCAGACCATATTTTATGACTAATTCATGCAGAAATCCAGAGATTTTTTTTCCGCTCAGAGTACACAAAATGTTTTTTTTGTTTTTTTTAAAATGGTATGTCTTAACACACAACGCTAATCCATTTCTGGAGGGTTTAACTAATTGAGTCGTCATGTTTTCAATACGATATCAACCTTCTGGCGTATTTGTCTGCCCGGATGACACGTATTTACAATTACGGCCATTGGCGTGTCAGTACACACCAAAATGGACTTCGCTGTGGTACGTGGCTCAGATAAACTTTGGAGGCACACGCATAGACTTCCAAAGACACGCTTTGTTCTCTTTGATTAAAAACATGGGGCGAAAAGCCTGCTTGCGTCAACATTTCACATTGTTTAATTGAGTGACACTCAAAAACAGCCTTTTTTCCCGCCCATATTTCCATGCGTGTCCTTTGCAGCAGTGTAAATATCCTGTCCTGCTCCACTTTTGCTTGCTCTGCTTTAGGCCACAGAGAAATGCTGAATAATAATATTTGTCAGCAAGGTAGTCACTCAACCGTCCTAATAAAATTTCCAGTGTTGAAATACGTCTGGCAGCCCCCATCCCAGAATGTATAGCTCAACCCCTTCGAGATGAGGCCAGGCGCCTGCCAGCACGTTCTGAACATCGCCTTTTCTTTTCTTTTCAGCTGAAAGAACCAACGAAGTCATTGTTGGATCTGATCAGCTCATGGAGATCTAGTTCCAAGGGGAAGACGGCACACGGACCTGACATGATCGCCACCAAAGAAGGACACCTGCCTGTATACCATCTTTTTTTTTTTTTTTTTACCTCAGTGTCCAAATAAAGTGGAATTTATTTATCTCATTTGACAGTGACATTAGTTTATAATGCTTGTCAGATACCATTGTAGATTTTGCTACTAATTAAAGTTGGTGGACAATAGTGTAGTGATATGATTTTTTTTTTCTTCCCCATATTAGCCAGTACTATGCAAATGTTTCATAGAAGATCATAATGAAGGCTGCATTATGTAAACATTCCCTTTTGATTTCCCATATTTGTGATGTGGTTAGACATTATGGCATTACTTAGTACAAGTAATGTTTGTAAAACAGTGCCTTTAGAACACTTATTTTTTTGGTGGCACAGACTCCCAACAGTCTCTGTATGACCACCATGAGTGAGCGACCACATGCCCTGCTGTCAGAAGAAACGGATAACTATAATAGGGTTCACTTTATTTGTACACAAAAAGGTGGAGCATTGGACCACCCAGTGAGACCATAACAGCTAATAGTCTATCTCCCTTCCCCCAACCCAGAAGATGCTAAAACAGAGTAGTCTTAAAGATTTTTCTCTCTTTGCTGCCAAAGATTTATGACTTTCCATTGCAGTTCCTAAATTACAGGCCTGATGTTAGTTCCTCAGTCACGAAGCCTATGAGCCTCCGGAAGATTCTCGGAGCAATGATTTATCATGCCTCGCTCTTTTTATGCGGCCAAACCGAATCGTTTAGTGTCACCAGTCAAATAATCACGAGTCCTTTGTCTTCACAGCCCTGTGCTATCCTGTACTTTTTGGACATGCTGAAGTAATTACCCATGACATCTTTTCTCCTTTTCTAACGGCTCTTTCTAATTCTATAAACTAATGTGTGTATTTATTAGGTTATTGCTGCGTGCTTTGTCCTCCCTTTTTTCCTTCTGGCTCAGTTCTTTCCAATTCAATGCATTTGGCAGTTTATCGCTTCGCCAAGCATTGGTAGTAGGAATTGGTCTTTTTGAATGTGCAATTTATTTTTCTTGGAGTTCTGGAATTACTGACTTTAAAGTGTTTTTATTGTCCTTTTCAAAAGTGGACCCAAATCAAGACATCAAACTGAAATCCATGTTCTTTTCCACATGCATGCCCCCCTTCAGTATCTAATGTGTACCATGTGTATACTTGTTTGCGATGGCTAATCAGAAGCTGTGCCCCCTGCCCTCTTTTTGCCTCATCCATACTTAGACCTCCAGGTCATGCTTACGAGTCGTTACCAAGGTCGTTAGGGGAAAAGGTTTGTATATTTGGACAGAGCCTCCTGGATCTCCCAGAATCCCAATAGCAACACTGGGTTCAAAGCTTGCTAGAGTCGTGTTTAGTGTCAGTCCCTGTCCTCCAGGGCCAAACGTGACGGATGCTTGTGTTTTCCAGTGACTGGGTTCAGATGTCAGCCAACAGATCGTACATCAGGCCCAGCTCACTGTCTCTGGGTAGCTTCCAAGTTCGTGCTGCGTCATCCGTTCTTTGAGTATGACGTGGAGAGGTGCATGGAGAGAACCTGCTAGAATTGGACATGTCAAGTATTTACTGATGTGAACTGTAAGAAACACAGTTTACTATTGACCCTTTATGTAAAATGAAACAATGATTATTTTTTATATAAATGACTTGCAGCCCCAATTCCAATGAAGATGGGACGTTGTGTTTACTGCTGTGTCACATCACCTTTCCTTTTAACAACACTCAACAAGCGTTTGGGAACTGTGGGCATTAATTGTTAAAGCTTGTGGGTGGAATTCTTTCCCGTTTTGCTTGATGTACAACTTGCTCAACAGTCTGGGCCCTCCGTTTTCGTACTTTGCATAATTCCAAACATTCTACACATTTTCAGTGGGAGGCCAGTGCAGGCAGGCCAGTCTAATACGTTTACATGTATGCCATAGCAGACACCCTCAGCCAGGGTGACTTACAATTCATAAAGTCTTACAATCCAAGCAGTTAAGGGCCTTGCTCAGGGACTCATCTGTGGTAGCTTAGCAGAGGTGGGATTTGAACCCTGGACCTTTTGATCCATAGCCCAGTACCTTAACCACTAGGCAACCACAGTCTAGTACCCACACACTGTTACTATGAAGTCACACTGTTGTAACACGTGCAGAATGTGGCTTGATATTGTCTTGCTGAGATAAACATTGAGGTCCCTGAAAAAGATTGGATGGCAGCATATGTTGCTCCAAAACCTGCATGCACCTTTCAGCATTAATGGTGCCTCCACCGATGTGCAAATAACCCATGCCACTGGCACTAATACACCCCCATACCATCAGAGATGCTGGATTTTAAGCATTGCGCTGATAACAGTCCGGACAAGGTTACGGCCGTTCAGTGTTGATCTGTTGGCTGAGATTTTTTTTATTATCCGAATCTTTGGATGATATTATGGTCTGTATATGATGAAATGCCCAAGTTCCTTGCACAGTGAGAAATGCTCTTCTTAAACTGTTTGTGCTCAACACAGCATGGTAAACCTCGTTTAAAGAGGCTTGACCAAATGTCACTGTGAACACCAAGAGATTTAACACTGATTGGAACATGGAAATACTATAATTGCACTGAAATGGGGGGCACAGTAGTTCAAGTGTCAGCACTGTTGCTTCACCACTCCAGTGATCGAAGGTTTGATTCCGATTACCCCGGTGTGAGTGTGCAGCCCTAACCTTTTACCTGTCAAGGAAAAAAAATGATTAAATGAAAATTATTTGGTTGGGGTTTCTCCTTTAATGACTAGCTGATGAATTTAAATCCTTCATAATAATCACCCAGCCATAACATGAATGGCACCTGACTACTATTGTGCATCACCCCTGCAAGAAATTATGGAATCTCAACATTTAGATGATGTTCTTTCGGGTCTTTGCTTTTTTGTTTGTTTGTTTTTTTTATCTGTAAAAGAAATGTTTGCTTAATAGCTAAACCCTCTGGCTTCATGAAGCTACCTCACTCATGCTCAAACTACACTGCTCACAAAATTAAAAACAAATAACCCCTACTTTTGTGAGCAGTATATTTCAAATAATGAAATATTAATTAATTGCATATTTTTTCTTGATAAAGTAGAATAAAAATACCCGATTGTATTTCTAAAAGAAATAGCACACTAAAAATGCAGATTACTCTGCAGTTAAAAAGCAGTGGTTACAAAACTTCTCAAGCTGTTGCATTTGGCTATTTCAAAGAAAACATTCACCTACAAGAGAGCTGCCAATTGAAACATTGGAAAGGATTAATAAACTCCTTCAAGATGGAAATCCAGCAAGGAGGTTTGATAAAGATGTTGGTTGTTCTTCAGCTTCTGTGTATACAATTTGATACAAATACATGCGTAATGTTAAAAAAAGGAATACAAAAGAGAAGACTTGTAAAACATCAGGATAGATAAATCAGCATGTCTTACTAACAGTAAATGCACAGCAAAACAAATGGATGGAAACATTAATTCATGTTTCTGAAAGAACTTTAAGCCAAGGAAACCAGCACTAACACCTAACCAGACATGAGGTTGCAGTTAGTTAAAGAAAAGCATGATGCTGGAACTTTTGTCTGGTGCCGTTCTAATTGAACATATCGAGATGAAAGATGCATGAAGAAAACCCTCATGGTTGTGTGTCGTTGGCAGTTGTTACCTCAAGTCAGTTGATGATATTGTGTACACTTTTCTCCTTCATTTGTATCACTGTATAAGCAAGTTTGGTGATTTAAGCATTTTTCAGAATGATAATGCGTTTTGTCACAGAGCAAAGAGTGCTATAGCTTCAGTCTGATAACTTGTGGTGGGGGAAAAATGGACCAATTCAAGGGTTTTTTTGTGACTAAAGTTTGTACAATTATAACATGGAGCAACAAAATACCTTGATGTTTTCCTCCACATTGAGTGGTTCCATATTTTGCGTACTTGATCTGGAAATATAAGCTCAATAAAATTTTAAATATTTTAGTACACTTGACAAAACTTGAATGCATAGATGTAAAACAAACATTTCTTGGGGTCATGAATGTGGCTTTGTTCCCTCCCTACCTCATCCTCCAAGTGTTGTAATTCCATACTTTGGGCCAAAGTTATTAGTGGTAAGGTATTGGTGTTGTCCTGCCAAGGCTCTGACCTGACAAGACGTGGATTCCACAAGGTTACTTAAATTGTCCTGTAGTATTTTCCTCCAAGATATTAGTAGATGTTTAAATTCTGTCATTTGTGAATTGGGGCCTATATGGATCCATAGCATATCCCACAGATGCTCTAAATGTTCTGAGGAACTTGAAGGAGAAATCAACATCTTCTGTTCTGTCATGTTCCTCCAGTCATTCCTAATGGAATTTCAAGGTATTGTGTTTGATAATGAGCATTGTTCATTGTCTGTGGTTTGGTATGTACTCCATATAGAGTTCCTCTAGGGAGCCTGTTTTTTCTGTCTCCTCCCATAATTTAAAACATGCCAGCAGATGGATTGGCTATTTTAGCAAGAGCAATTTTCTAGAAATGTGAAGTGCTTAAGAACCTGGGTTTCAATTTTATCTTGGGCTCATGACCCTGAGCAGAATAAGAGAATGGAATCCATAATGCATAATACTGTGTCACATGTTCATTTTTTATCACTTTACCAATTCATATGAAGGGTGTCATTAATTCTGGAGTTAACTTAATAAATCAAAAGAGCTTTTGTGAGGTTGCTGATGCGTTACCAGTTTGTCTAACTGGAGGGTGACTGTGGCTTTTGAGTGTATTATCTGAAAAAAGATGCTTCTCTTAACATGGTTTGACTGGCATTTACGGTAAGTGATTTAAGTTGGTGTGAATGCATTGGCACTTGAAAAGGCTTGAGATGTCAAGAATGCATTTTAAATATGAGCATATAACACGTCCAGTCCTTGAATAATGGTGTGGATCTGACAACGAACCATGGAAAGAGTGATTGACCAAATGAAAGGTCCAAATGAGTGGTCAGTGCTGCTGCTCTGATGGACTCTGTGGTGTGTGTGTGTGTGTGTGTTGGTGGGTGGGTGATTAGAAAGGAGGGAGGGAAATCTAGGCTCCAGAATTGAGCATGGTGCTGGGTGTGAGACTGCTTCGGCCACCCAAGTGGCAGAAAACCTGCGTGTTTGCTACTGACCCCTACACATTAACAGAACACTTCCTCAATTTGTCTTCTGTGTTCTTGAGGCCCAAACGAGTTTCCTCTCTTACGTGGCCACCTTTTGAGACACCACGTCCCCCGCAAGCCTCCCTCGAAGTCACGCCCATGACCTGCACACACACACACACACTCAACAATTAGTACTTTCTTACTGTTGAACAAAGACAGTATGCAGGCTGTGTGGCCTGTAAAGGCGTATAACCTCAAAGACGCACGAGGCAGTGCGCAGCTTTGAGATGAACACACGACTCAGCACAATGATCCCAAAGACACTTGCACTGTTTAGGATATTGCTTCGTTCAGTCCAGTGCTGCAGTGGTTCACCAGGGAGAATGCCCTAGGTTTGGTGATAATGGCAAAGTATTATGTGAGCTGTTTAAAAGATAGAGCACTTCAGTGATTGGTCCCTGTTTGTAAATGTCAGCTCTGGCATTAATTACACAGACTATGGGAATAAATTCATACTGCAATACCCTTTCATACTGCAATGCACTTTCAAGAAACTATTGAAAGAAAGGGTCTAATCAAATCCAGTCATAGTAGGTGGATAGGTGGCATAGTGATATTCAAGACCATTGTTGCTTTTTGTTAATGACAGTGCAAGCCCAAAAAAGGGTCAATTCTTTCTGACATGTCAGTTCACCTGAAAGACTTTCTCGCTCTCTGTTTTTTCATACATATAGGATGCAGATATTTATATATTCCTCTCAAAGAAGCAAATAAAAGGCTCTGATTTTACCACCTGCTAACTCTGGCCCTAACAATACCACTGTTAAAGGACCACAAACAAAGACGCCTCAAGAAAAGTTTGGTGGGCCATTCATTACAATGACAAAGGAGACAGAAATATATTATCATAATTAATCTTATCTGTGACTGTGGGTGGCGAGTCTTTCCCTTTGGCAACTGATAGGCCCTTACAATGCTAACATGTACACATCAATTTGTCACAATGCATGTTGGGGCCTAAGAATATTTTAAGCTTTGTAAACATTCACCAAACAAGTCCTGCATGTTAGCAGGAAACCGGCCTCACCTCGTGCCTTTTACGGAACAAAATAGCCTGTCTGCCTTTTTGGATACAAATGTGAATTTCCACAATATTGTCAAACAATGACTATTTTAAATATAAATGTGCAAAATGCAAATTACACTACTCCTGTTTCTGTCTAGATTGTAAATGAGAAAAGAAATGAATGAAACTTTAAATTATATTACAAATAAATTCTAACAAAATGGTAATGATATGACTATTTCTTCCCTTGGGTTTCATTTACATTTACAGCATTTAGCAGCAGCCCTTATTCAGAGCGACTTTTAATGAATACAATTAATACAGTCTTACAATCCAAGTAATTGTGGTTTAAGGGCCTTGCTCAGGGATCCAACTGTGGCAGAGGTGGGATTTGAACCCTGGACCTTCTGGTTCATATTCCAGTACCTTACCCGCTAGGGCACCACAGTCCATTATTCTTGCTAGTAATATTCTTTGTCTCCCATTTATTTGCAAATTTTAGATAATATTTTAACAAGACCTTTCTGTCACTGCCTACTGGGGCTAAACGATCTGATTATCAGATACCAACAGCCATCTGCAGTGTTCCTTTTTTTACAAAAAGTAAATATATAGTTACCCTTTTTATAATATTGTGAATGCATTTTTCTGCATAAATATGATCTAAAACATCATCAGATTTTCACACTTAAAAGCAGACAAACCGTGTTAAACAAGATAATACAGTTTAGAATATTATACTTAATAAAATACACAAAAGTCAGCGGGATCACAATTAGGTGTGAGCGGGCACCCTGATGTATTTAAAGAAGAGGGATCCATTCAGGCCTGATCGTCATAAATCTTGTGGCAATGTATTGTGGCACGAACAAAAGTGATTTTCGATGGCATCAAAAAGAAAGTTATAGATCAAGTTAGGAAAGGATACAAAACCATCTTCAAAGAGTTTGCTCATTAGTCCATAGTCAAATAGACTGTGCACTAGAATGTATTAATATAAAGTGATAAAAAGAAACAGAAAAAGAAACATTTTATATTATTTTATTTAACAAGGTCATAAGAAAAGCAAATATCAAAGAAAGTTGATTATTCAAAAGAGATTCAGTAGTAAGTGATATATAAATAGGGTGAACAGAAGAATGTTAAACTGAATGAGAGGGTCACACATTGACTGTTCAGTAGGGTGTATGGACACCCAAGACTACCAAAACACACTGACTATGATGGGACATTAACAGCATCCGATTAACCAGCAGTTCTTGTGGAATCCTCTGCATATTCATTTTGAAATATCCCCTGTTTTGTGTATATATATATTGTGTATAAGTTGAAAAAAGTCTAAATCAGTCTTTTGAGATATGTAGGAGAAAATATAAACAGAAAACATATACAGCATTATATTTAAGGCATTTAGCAGCCTTTATCCAAAGTGACTTACAATTTACACAGTCTTACAGTTCAAGCAATTGTGTGTTAAGGGTCTTGCTCAAGGACCCACCAGCTTGGCAGAGGTGGGATTTGAACCCAGGACCTTTTGGTCCAGAGTCCAGTACCTTAACTGCTAGGCTACCACAGTCCGCTAATTAATCACTAAGCATTAATCACGCTGTGAAACATGGTGGTAGATAGAATCATGGTTTAGAAATCATCTGGGCCAGAATGGCTTACCTTAATTGATGGGGCAATTCATTCTGAATTAAATCAGAATATTCTAATGGAAACTGACTAAATCTCAAAAGAATGGTTGCTTTGCTTCAAGACAAATGCCAAAATTGAACAAGTTGTTCAGCCAAAGAATGCTAAAGAAAGGATAAATGTTCATGTTTTAAAATGACCGAGTCAAAGATCTTAATCCACTAGAAATGTTGTGGATATACATAAAGTGAGAAATTCATGTGAGGAAACCCATCAGCATATCAGAGCTGAAGCTGTTCTGTATAGAGGAATGGGCTAAAAATGGGCCTAAAGGTCGATGAACAGGACTGACCAACTGTTACTGAAATAACTTAGTTATACTTATTACGTGAGACACTGAAAATTAAGGTGCCCATATTTACTAAATATACTAAAATCTAGGATGGTATGCATATTCTATGTTTTAATATGTTCCTGCCGTGGTACTCAAATTCTGTATTGAAAAACAACAGCCCAATATTATTCATCCATCCATTATTGCCCGCTTAATCCACACAGGGTCGCAGGCCAACCAGTGTCCATCCAACAACTCTAGACACAAGGGCAGGAACAACCCTAGATGGGGCACCAATCCATAGTAGGGCACACACACAGTCACACACTAAGGGCCACGTTAGAGATACCAGTTAACCTAACACACACGTCTTTATACTGTGGGAGGAAACCGGAGTACCTGGAGTAAACCCATGCAGACACGAGGAGGACTCAGGCTGCTTCACCCTGGGATTGAAACTGGGCCCTTCTTGCTGCAGCGGTGCCACCCACCAAGCCACCGTGCTGCCTCAGCCCAAGATTACCCAGTTTAAATAAACTCAGATCAGACAAAACATTAGTCTGAGACGTAAATTGTGTGCATGAATAACAGATGTGATTTGATTTGGCATGGACTGAACAAGTTTCTTTATGTAGGTGAAATCAGTGTTCAGATCCATTTGGTGGATGCCATCCCTGATGTCTTACTCGTTGTTCCAGGTAGTCCCAAAGAGTTTCAAGAGGATATGCGTCTGGGTATTTAGTCTGCCAGTCCAGATGTGTGACTGTTCCTAAACGTTCATCAGCCTGTCAGTCACATCTGGAGCCATAATTGTCATCTTGGAATACAGGGATATGAATGTTGTGTTCCAGTGTAAGACACAAAGCAATCTTGTCTAGCTGCACGTTATATGCATTGCGGTTTAAATTTACTGTTATCTTAACCAGACATCCCCTGAAATAAAACACCCCAGAACATCACAGAACCTCTTCCAGCTTGAACCACAGTTTGCACTCAGTCATTGTTGAAGGCTCCCTGAGAGCTTTTATGGACACTACACCTAGCATCATTCACATACAGACAGAAATAAGATTAATCTGACCAGATAACAATTTAACAACTTTGTGTTTTTCACCTCCAGTAACCAGGCAACTTTGAGAGGAGAAGTGAACAAAGGCTTCTTTTTCTCCAATACTATGTAAAACCCGAGTAAATACTCATGACCAAAGCAAGTAATTTCAGCTAATAATTTTAGGTCCTCTCATCTCAGTTATAAAACCTCTGGATTTCATTCCCAATGAGACCATTAATACACTTTTCCCAACTGCAGACAGCCTCATCAATAAGGCCCTGATCTCCCATTCATAGTCTCCTCCCTTAAGTCATACTGAGGCGAAATTATGAACATATTTTGTGCTTGTGCAGAATACTGTCGTCATATCACTATTAACACGGCACATTACAAGCGGGCAAATACTGTGAATATCTGCACTTTCTCCATACAGACCATATTATATTGGATTTTTAATATTAGCAGTCATATTTCTTTTTTTTTCTATTTCCTATTGTAGTACACCAGTTTACCAAGACAAATTCCTTGCATGTGAAAACTTACTTATCAATAAATCTGATTCTGATAAGGATGCCCTTGACAATTTATGAGCTGAGCACAAATGAAATTTATATGAATTAATTGATTTATTGAATTAATGAATTAATGATCTAATTTATTTAAAAAAAAATAGAACCTTAACACACACATCTAGAGTACGTTTTAACAAGGACTGCTTTCTTCTGTTTCATTTTTAGAGAGCCACCAGAATCTGTCAAGTCATTTCTAATAACAGCCCTCTTTTCATATGCTAAAATATTAATAAAATATTAGTATAAAATATCTGTAAAACATGATACTGAATAAATACAGCAAAATGAACTTTAGTCAGAGATGCACTATATCAATTGTATATTAAATCTAGGAAATTCATTTTTATTCTGCTTAAATTATGCATTTTCAGCATGTAAGTACTTAACTAACTAAGTTAAGTAAAGCAGAAGCACTATTTTAGGTCATCCTCTATCAAACGTACTAAAACCTAGTGGTTGAGAAAAGTTTTGGGAAAAGTAGCTTGTTGCTAATACCTTATTCGCTGTTAGACGGACAGAAGCAGGCCTCATATCCATAGCCATATATGTTTAGGGAGTGTGTGTGATTGCAGATTTCTGAGGAGTGCATGGTCATCCCCTGGGTTTATTTATCCAGGGTCTGCAGATTTCAAGCTGGACCTCCATCAGTTTGTTAGCCTTACCGCATGGAGCAGTTCCTTTCATTCCACATGAGCCCTCATCAAATTAAACAACAACAGAAAAAAATGGAGTTGAGTTTCTCATCACTAAGCGTGCAAACGTGCACACTTCATAGCCCAAAAGAGTGTGCGTTAGATCCACGTGTGTGATTGACACCCACCTCCCTTTCTGCTGCCTACTGTTCCAGCACCAGCTGGTGTGTTCGGAAATCAGCAGCTCACATTTGAGTGAAATGCCTGAACAAGCAAGTCAGTGTTATATGAGATTAAGATTGCATTCAAGGATGGACCAGTGCAAATGGGTGACTTGCATGAATACAAAAAGCCATTATACTTAATATATCAGAAGAGGAACTAATGTGGGACTGTGGTCGCTTACAAATTATATGTCTAGATTATGCTTGATTATGGTTTTAGACCTAACAAGTCTAGGCTGTATAGAATGGTGAATTTATTTAAATTCAAAACTGATTTCACTGATAAGTCCATAGCTAGTGATGTAGCATGATATGATTCTTTTGGGAGTTACAGATTTCTGACTAAACTCTTTTAAGGATATGGATTTCCCCTATGCCTCACACACCCTATCTTCAACCTGATCAAAGGAGCTCACCTACCTCAATTATCTCGCTACCTATAGTGATCTGATAGTAACATATTGGATCAGGCTGCTCACAGTTTCTATTCCTATGGCTACTGAAATAGTAGTGGGATATCTTATACAAATAGGAATTTGGTATTTACTGTTGAGGGATGGTGAGAGAGGTTGAGTCCAAAAGCTCAAAAATAAGCCAGGCTATAAAAAGATCTAAATAATGGAAAATTTAGGATTTATCGTTTTTGTCCAACCTCCAAATGCCAATGACAGCTTACACAGAAGGCAGGGGTAGTATAATAGTTACAGTTATAGCAGTAAACTAAACTGTGGTATATATTATTATTAAGATGTCATGACTCACCAAGGTTATCATTACGTTAATAGACAGACATATTATTTTATGTATTGCTCCAGTGTAAAGATTGCCTTAGTCTTTAATTTCAGTGTTGTCATAAGACATGCTTTGTAACCTTTCTATCAGTGTATAAATAGAATAAATATACTTTGCCGTCATTTTGAACATTATTTATTTGCATTTAGACTGACATAGACTGATACATAGTATATGATTTTAGTGGATTTTTTATATTCCATTCTAAATGAAGAAAACCAATAAATGTGGCGCATTCTGCATAATTTCATACAAAACAAAATAAATTGACTTGACTTGATAAATTGATTTGACTTAGTGCTTTTGGACTTCTGTATACGCAGTAAATAGACAAGTATGCATTTAATAAGCAGTTAAACTAGTAGTAGTACTAGTTGTTGTTGCAGTAGTACCAATAGTGGTATAGCATTAGTAGTAGTTTTAATAGTAATATTAAATTAGGATTACTTGTCTTTCTTTTAATTGCCATTATTTGATGAACGGTTTCCCTCTGTAATGCTGCTCTCTCTCTCTCTCTCTCTCTCTCTCTCTCTCTCTCTCTCTCTCGCTCACACACATATACACACACATATACACACACACACCTCCCCCCGCCTCTGGGCTTTTTGGAGGGCCCTGCCTGGGTGGTCTCTCCCTCTCTCCCCGCTCCGGCGAGCTGTTGCTTAGCAGCTAATAATAGGCGATGTTTGCAAAGTAATTTGCCTCTTCCTTCGGCCAATGAGAATCCAGAGCTGTGCTCCATCAAAAGCAAAGCCCTTTTTTCAAGCTCGACCGAGAGGCTGCCCTCCTCCAAATGTTCAAGTGTTCCAGGAGCGCGGCCACACTCGCTCACAACAGCCGCACCGCGTTACTTTTGAGCTCTAGAGAAAAGAGAAAGCAGGGCAGCAGTAACCCGTCCGGACCGAATGAAGACCGAAGGATCTAAACGGATTCGAGCCCATAATGTTGACATGGTGCTGGAAGATCTCGGCTCAGCGGAACATTAGTGGACGGTGCTGTCGGGAGTCGCGCACGGCGGATGCGCTCGTTCTTGGACTCGGATTATTTTGCCCGAACGCGAGGCCACCCTCTTTAACTTTGTTTGCTTGTTCGTCGTCTCGTTTGGACTATGGCCTCGGCTCCCAGAGTGCCGGGGGCCGCTGGCTTTGGAGCTTTACCCCCGAGCTACACGCGTTCCGTTAACCCGGACCTCCTCCGCAGACCCAGCTACTGCCACGCCGCTTTTGCGCTCAAACAGATTTCAAAGGTGAAGCAAAACTTCTTATGTTGGAGTTCAGCCGACATCTCTTCGCAATTCCTTACAAAAACTTGTAGCACCGTCTAACACACATAAACTCGTTTCTTTTCCGAGCTGAATAGCTGCTGAAGCAGATGATGGTTCGGAATTACGCACGGTCTAAAGTTTTAAAAACGCGGCTTTCGACAAGTTGTGCGAGCTATGAATGAGAGCAAGCTCCCATTCACCGTTACTACACGGCTCACAAAAACGAATTTAGGGGAATTATATGCCATCATTTTTATGAGCAGTATTACACCCAGAGCCATAAAATAGTTTGGCTCTGCATTGCAAAGAGATTTGCTGTCAATACGATGTCAGAAAACTTTAAATAATATAGATCTTATTATAGAGAGTTGTGTTTAAAAGCAGCTTGTCATCAAGTTCTTTAGACTTAAGATTTGACCAAACGTCGAGTTTAGATCCGATTGTTAGTACTAGAACTACATCTTGTAACGTTTGGATTTTTGTACTTGTAAAATATAATTCCTTATATATATTTTTAAATGAGAGTGTATTTACAGAAAATGTGTTTTGTTGAATGTGGGCCTGGTAGATCTGTGACTAAATTGGTCTGCCTTATAATGAGTTTTTTTATTCAAGTTATTCAAGTAATGCAATGTTTACATTGTGCATTGTGGACAGTCGTTTTAAGGTTCCTACAGAAGTAACGCAGAACCGACTGAAGGCTGCTCTCATGTAACCACCTGTGTGTGTGTGTGTGTGTGTGTGTGTGTGTGTGTGTGTGTGTGTGTGTGTGTGGTCCAGATCTAGCTCTGACGTTTGAATTGCTTTTCACATGAAAC
>JAUZST010005043.1:0-15867 GCA_034779995.1 Parotocinclus haroldoi
ACACACACACACACACACACACACACACACACACACACACACACACACACACACACACACACACACACAAACAGCTGAGGATTAAGGGAACAGTTTGGGTTTAATGTGGACATCGTTTTTAAGAACGAGCATCACATTTGCATAGCTTTTGCTCTAGGGGGAAAAAATATAACCCTGAATGTTAAGGTGAGCAAAACGAGTTACTGACTTGACTTCGAAAATTAACTTCCCTTTATCATATGATGCACTGCATTGGCTTTACTTTGTGTAATATAATAAAACGGATTAATATCCAGCCACAACTTTCTAATTTCACATTTACTATACTGATGAGGTTCTCCGGATGGACAGCCTACAGAAATGGGAGCATAATAACATTCACGTAATAATGTTGTACCAGTTTGATCCATAAGGGGCAGTATTTTCTCACGGTGCACTAAGCAAAGAGCAAGTTTTACATTTAGAGCCCTTAATAAAGCCAATTTGTATCAGAAGCAGCTCTTGTAGATACAAATATCTTATCACAAAACTTAGAGTTCAATTACTTCAGACATCATTATACATAATTGTGATATTAGGAGATCTCAGATGGTAATTAATTTATTTGAATTATTTAACCATTCGAAAAATGTCAATTCTATTAGACTAATATTGTTTATTGCCATAGTTCCTCAGCTGAATTCCTCATTTGTCCCTTTAACACTCCAACCACAACACAGGTGCTATCAGTGTTATATGGCAAGAAATAACAAAGAACTAATTAATGGCACTTGCAGAAAGATACATAGCAGTTAATGTCAGCTTTAGCACACTGTACTGAATATACAGCTCTGGAAGAATTAAAGGACCGCTGCTAAATGATCAGTTTCTCTAGTTTTATTGTTTATAGGTACTGAAAGTGTTTGAGTGAAATTGAACTTTGCTTTAATATTTAATATAAAGCTTTATTATTACTGGTTAAAATAAAGATTATGCAGTGTATTTCAGACCTTGCTTATGAATACAAACATTAATACAAAGAAACAAGTGTAATAATTTTTTTAAAAGCCAGTACTGATGCTTTAACACACGCAAGATCAGAAATCAGAAGGGGGGGTGGTTCGGTGGTGCTATAACTATGTTAATTGTAAGAAAATTGTGGTCTTGTATTTTTCCCCGAGCTGTACAGTCAGTGTTGTGTGAGCATCAGCTTTTCTTGACTTACGATTCCACTGATGATGATAAATAATACAGCACCTTTCAATGCTTCAAACACTGTAACACCTGCTTACAGATAGAGGACATAATGTTGTCAATTTAAACATTATTGAAAATCAAAAAATGCTTAAAAAACTTAAATAGGTAGAAAAACTATTAGCATTTAGCATTTCATACATCACAGGGTTCCATTAAATGAACCTCCTGACCTTCACATTACAGGTCCCACCCAAAATTCGAACCCAGGTCTTCGGGAACTGTTGCTTCTTCTTGTTTTCCCTTCCATGGGGACTAGCAGGAGTTCATTATTTTTCCAGATGTTTTATTATGTTACACAGAGTAGGAAAATAATTGACTTTAGAGAATCATTGCATTAACGTCATGGAGGCCAAAGTGGTAAAAGCTGTTATTTAAAAACAAAACAAAAAAAAAACTATACATTATATCTTACACTCTCTCTTATTACTTGCCAGAATTTCATTGTTTGGTATTATGTAACTTATTTTGTTGCGTTTTCTTTAATGACTTGGTAATGTATTTTAGAAGTACACCGAGCTGCACTTTAGGCATGAAACATATTAGATAAATTAATATTAATGACCACCATTTTCCCCAGATGTACCCAACACGGCTAGGACAGACTTGTAAAAAATACACGATCCCTAAGAGAAATTCTTCACTTGATTATTTTTTTAAATATCAGTACATAGGGAAGGGGAGTGTTTCTTATAATAATGAGACGAGTTCCTTTAAAATGGTGCTGCCCTTTCCCTTGCGGCGGTTGCCGCACAGTCTGCGATCAGCGTGGCTCTTTAAAGACGGCTGGCTGCAGCGTAGCATAGTCCAGGAGCCGGCTCAGAGAAGCACACGTCTCTCTGGCTGACCAGGAAGACGTAGTGAGGGTCACACAGAGAATCCTTAGCATTCTCATGAACGTTTTCGGGGTTTCACTGGCACATGCTTCCATTTCAGCCCTGCATGTGTATCAGAATACGTGGCTTTCACAGAAAGCACCATTTGTTAAGCAGTTCTCTCCCAACATCGACCAGAGGAGGGTGGATGAAGCAGTGACGCAGCTGGAGAACAGATGGAATTAGTATTTCGTACCAGAAAGCAGCCAGGCTGTTCTCTCTATAGGAGCGACATGGCATGCAGAATCCAGCAGAGGGTGCTGTACAGTCAATTTACTGCAAACAGCATGAGGGATCCAAGCAAGAGAGAAGCGCTCTGCTCCACAGCCCTTTGCTCCACAGTCATGTTTCTGAACTGAACAACAATTCCTATAGGTACACCGATATGTCGGGAGTTCTGTCCTCCTCTATGAACCATGCAGGAGGTATCACTCATATTTTAATGTCTTGTGATTCCACCATTTTGGCAAGCGTTTTCTTGACCCGAAGGGCAGTAAGACGAGACGCTGGGTTATGGGCCCAGCACTCCGACATCAGCTTCAGCATTGCTCTGAGACACTGTGTGGAATGAAAGAAGAGTGGCATGTGAGAATGAAAGTGCTTTTTTAACGTAGTCATCTTTTTTTAATGCATGTTTAATGTAAAATAGCTTAAGGCCACTAACAATGTACAATCCAAGCAAGCGTGAGTTTAGGGACATGCTTAAAGACCCAAAGACCCATCAGTGACAGTATGGGAGCCCTGGGGCTCGAATCTTCGGCTCCACAGCCCAATAACCTAAATCGTGGTGTCACTGCAGCAATATATAGAGTAACCATTAAATTCCACCGTTTACGACACATTCAACATTCATGCATTATGATGGATTTCTTGGAACGTTTTCATGTCGTAAATCAGGGAGCATCTGTGATTTGAAAGTTGGATGCTGAGGGTAAGCAGTGATCTAACTCTAAACTGAAACACAAGGTGCACAAGAGTTTTGGTTTTTAATTGGGAAAATGTGACTTTCATGATGTGGACTAAAAATAGACCAAAATTATCCATGTTATAAATAAAATCATCCATGTTAATATTAAAATGCTGTTTCTGTTCAGGATTACTTTACACGATTTTATTAAAATAAGAATGCAGCTCGTTACCTCGTCACTGTTCCAGCGATTAGAAACGGTAGGCCGCATGCCCTTTATGCAGACCACTTCCCTCATGTCCTCGAAAGAAGGGTCTGAAGGAACGGCGTCCCAGTATGGCAGCTGGTACTCCTCCACAATGCCTGCAAGAGCAAGAGAGAGGGAGGGGATTATCCTCTGGCACCGTCTCACAACACAGGGGTGTCCGTTTAAACTAACTAGACTTAGAACACATCAGATTTAAGCTGTATAAGGAGAGGGAGAGGGGTCGGACTTATGTGCAATTATACCCAATTTACCTAAGCCAGTGCAGAATTATGTGGAGTACATATTTCTGCACATTTTGAAGTGTTTTTGTTTAGACAAATCAACAATCTTCCAATTAAAGATTTAATTTTTGTAAATTATACTTGGCCCTTTTCACTCTTGGACCGTTTCATCATCTGAAGGGAGTCATGGTTTCTTTTGAGTATGTAAACACGTTAAACGAACAAGAACTAAGATCTCATCAGTGCTAATGAGGACCAGTTTGCTTACAATTTTTTAAAAATGTTTTCAATTGAGTTTAATTCAGTAAAAAATATGTGCAAATATGTGCGATATGTGAAAAACTATGTGCTAACGAATGCGGTTAATTTTACACACCTAGTTAATACTGGCTATGCCACCATGACCCTGACCATCCTTTATGCTTTCCAAACAGTTCCACATGGTTGAGGGAGCATCTCTCAAACAGCTCATCTTCATTCTTTCACATGGATAAGAGAGACCACATCCTCTCTGTTTTACTGCCGCAAAGGGACGTGTGGTCAAAATTATGTAATCACAGCTGGTAAAACTACCTACTTTGATGCCAAGGCTATATATACACATGGGTTGCCTTGGATTTATGAAACAGTGGGGGAAAAGGTATTAAGGGAAGAAAAAAAAAAGTCTCATTTGCTCCAGAGCATGACCCTTCTGTATCAGGTACCATGAGACACAACACACATTACAGAGCAGAACTGACCTCCTGTTACACATCGGCGAGCCATTTCCCAAACAACCAGGCCATAGCTGTAGATATCTGCCATGATATATGCCTGGAACTGATTCTTATTCATAGTCTCATCCAGCACCTCAGGGGCCATGTACCTCCGTGTTCCCATGCGTGTACTCAGAGGAACGTCAACCTCATTAGTGTCACTGGAACAAATAAAGAAATGCGTTTATCACATTTAAGGTCGCGGACCTAAGTCCAAAACCTGAAACTACACATCACTATTTAAGTCTGAGGGGTGCATGCAACCCTGCTTAAGTGTACCTGTTATATTTAACAGCTAGACCGAGATCAGCGATGCAGCAGGTTCCGTTCTTCTTAATGAGGATGTTCTTGCTCTTTAAGTCTCTGTGAGCGATGGCTGGTTTGCCCTGCGTGCCGTAGATCTCGGTGTGGAGGTGGCACAGGCCGCACGCTGCTGAGTAAGCCAGCTTCAGCAGAGTCTGAGTGTCCAGAGTGGTGAACTTCAGGTAATCATACAGAGAGCCGTTCTCATGGTAATCAGTGATCAGGAAGAGCTGGGTGAACGCTCCTGTGCCCTTTATGTCAGCTGCAATAAAGCCTGGACAGAGGACAAGGGCATTTCTGCGTAAAGGTGGTGTGCAAGTCTGTATATAAAACAGGTGTCTCAACGTCTCGATTCCATTTAGACAGAAATATTTGCATATGGTAGCAGAATCCACCCATATTACAGAACATTATCACCTAATACACTGGACTGGTTACCGTTTTACCGTTTAGCTTTCTTAAAACTAATCTTTATCCTGTTTTTTATCCTGTTATGTAACTTAATTTTATGGGTACATACTTTAATACTTTCAATTACTGAGCCAGAGTAGTCTGTACATGTACGTGCCAATTAAGAATAGCAAAAGCTATCTTATCTTAAAGTCTTTGAGCCCTGCAAAGTGAAGGCTGTTTTCCTATTTTTGCACAATAATACCAAATGTTTAGAATTTTTCTAATCACCCTTAGATCCCCCCCCCCCAAAAAAAAGTGCAGTTGATATCCAACACCCAATTACAATTCTTTCTGCTGATATTCACATTCTTTTCATGTTCCACATTTAATAAATGCTAAGAAAATTTCAAAAGCTTCACCTCATTTCTGTGTCATTCGTCTTCTCACAGTTTCTCACATTTACCTTTTCAATCTTCAGATCGTTACTTCTGCATGACAAATCTAAATCCCAGTTTGCTATCTACTATGAAGCCAGTAGCTCAATCAGAAATAACCTTTTTTGGAGGACGTCTGAATGAGACTGGTCATGAGAACGTAAAGAAAGTGGACGACATTATGGTTCCTCTGAATTTCTCAGTCATTTCACCATGGCAGAAAGCTGAAACGAGTCAATCTCAATATAACAATTACTAGCAGGTCTGTCTAATTTAGTTTGAGGAATCAAATAAATGTTACAATTATGTTTCCCTGTGTTATTAGACGCCCAAATGGTCTGTACAGCTTGTAGTTACATTAACCATAGGTAGTCTTATGCCAAGCAAAGTAAGTGCTGGTTGAACTGTAGTCCA
This sequence comes from Parotocinclus haroldoi, assembly GCA_034779995.1. Lineage (NCBI taxonomy): Eukaryota > Metazoa > Chordata > Actinopteri > Siluriformes > Loricariidae > Parotocinclus > Parotocinclus haroldoi. The sequence continues at coordinate 5,804 of JAUZST010005043.1, forward strand.
TCAGCATTAATTTCTGATCACAGGACTCTGACACAGTACACCACTGGTAGTCCACTGAAGCATTGTACATGGGGGTGGGGTGGGGGGAGATGAAAATTTCCCTTTGATACACTAAACACTGGGTATCAACAAATACAAAAAACAATGGCTTGTATAGTTGTCATACTTTCCAGCCCAAGTTGATATTTGGGATATGAAATTGTTCTAATATGAGGGTTATCTTTAACAGTGATTATTTCATGCAGTGAAATGATATACCAAGTATGTTCTCATGTCTCATCAGCACGGTCTGGTAGATCTCGGTCTCTCTGAACCAGCTGGTCTCCTCACGAGTGAAAAATACTTTTACTGCCACTTTCTCTCCTCTCCAGCGGCCGAGCCACACCTCGCCGTAGCGCCCCTTCCCAATCTGCCGTACCATCTGGATCTGTTTGGCAATAGTGCGTTGCACCTAGAAATAAAAGAAGCACAGCAGTTTGTCGGGGCTCAGACAATATCTAGGGTAAAAAATAGTATTTTGTTTTTATTTTATTGCATAACATTTTATTTTAAACGGTTTATGTGCATTAACTGAATTAGAACACAACCAGAAGACGTCTGATTGTTTGAGAGTTTTTAATTCTACACATCATAATTGCCCATTAGCCTGCTGGTAGCTAGGACTGGAATGGTTATTTGATTTGAGTTAAAAATACAGCAATATTGCACGCGTTTCTTTAAAGCATGTCAATTTCTGCATTTGATTTTTACATTTAACTTTAGCGAACTACAGTTAGTACAGAATTGTATTACTATAGCATTAACAACATATAATTATATTCTCCATTGAAATTATACACAGCTAAATAATTATACAAGCACAGATGTTGAACATCACAAAGTAATGTACCATTTATATTTGGAAAGGAATTCAGATGCATGTTAAAATGAAAACTTTGATATATGAAATACACTTTATTGTAGAAAATAAAATGGAAGTTATTCTCCGAAACAAAAGTGCCAGTGTGTCAATATTTTGAAGTTTTAGATGTTTTTAATGTTATATATCGTCTGTACTAAAGGACTTTTAATTTGTAGAATAAATTAACACGCACTACTACGTTCAATTAAAATTGAAATCCTTTTAAATAGCTGTATTATTAGGGATTATTATCCCAGGAAAAAAAATGTATTGTGAAATTTCGTAGTAAAAACGGTAAATTTCTTGACAGTTTTATTGTGAACACTTTGGCCATAAAGTCTACTACGAATTTGTGATGGTAATTTGGCCACTTCATGTTTCTACTATCAAAATGCATTGGTTGAAAACTTGGTTGAGAATGAACTGACCAGAAATTAACATCTGACCATAAATGGATTTTGATGGTAATTTGGTCACTTCATGGTTCTACTGTCAAATTTCAGAGTACATTACAGAGTACAGTAATTGGGCTATACAGTAAGTATCTGTATATGAGCAGCAGGAGGAAAAAGCATGCTATGGTTCTTCCAAACTGAGTTACTGCATAGTTATACGGTTTATCGCTACAGTTCTTCAGATGATAATCGTTTGTCTGACATTTACATTATCGGCTTAAGACTACTGAAAGCTACATACTTCACGTTTAAGCAAATCCATGTACAATATGTTGATGTGAGAGGGAATACATTTCTATTTCAGTGCGTACATTCTTTGTGTCTGACTACATCGTAGTAAAAACATCTGTACCGTATTAGCAGTGCATTAAAACATCATGAAAGCGATTTTGTTTTGTACCAGCAGGGGGAGCCCGGAGCCTGAGCCGGTGCTCGACTGGCTGATCAGGTCTTTGAGGGATTCTCCTACAGGAATAAAGGCTTCGTCCTGCTCCAGGTCTCTCTGGTAGCGTCTCCTCTCTGTCTGCAGCTTATACCTGAACAAACAACCAAAGGCAATCAAATCACGGTCCACTTTTTTTCATCTATTTTATTGTGCCATTCAGCGGCAACACCTACTGCTACTTATCACGCATTCCTACGCGCATTCTTTCTGAACTTCTACCTGCTATCAATGTTATCGTCTGTTATCTTAACTACAGAGGGTGTATCTGTGAATGTTCTGCAAGTTGGCCAGTCATCAGTGAGAGAATCTTCGCCTTTATCATGGTGTTAAGCTGTATTTGAGCAGCAGTACTTCTCACCTGTAGTAGCACACAATGGTGACTGCAATGAGGGTGAAGCAGCATACAGTCACAGAGATGAGGAAGGCCAGCCAGTGAGGACTCCCAAACAAAGGGTCTGTGTTAACACAGGGACACAGTTAGGTCTCAAAAACAGAGATTTAAATTATGAGAAGGGTTGCATGACACTGAAACCATATCAATATTTATTTGTAATTCATATTGCGCTTGGAGCTGCGGTGTTGTAGTGGCCTAATATGCTAGCACCCACAGTCGCCACCTAAAGTGCATCCTCATTCCCAGATTCCAAAACTGGGTACCAGTTAAAAAAAAACAAAAGCACAATTCAATCCACTTCTCGGTTCCTACTAACACGGTGTATGCTTCAGATAATACAAAAACAAGTCTGTGTTAAATAGGCATCCATTTGACAGGACAGGTTCGTCATGTGATCACGTACATCATCACACTGCTAGAGCATTAGCGGAAGAAGAAGGCTCAAAAATGTGGCTATGCATTGATAGAGAAAACAAAATGCTAAATGCAATGTGTGTCGCTCTGTTGTAAAGAAGGCTGCACTTCCAACATGGCAAAACATCTAAAGCACCAGCATGATACTACATGTCATGGTTCAACCAACTGAAGTCTCCTAACTCCAATGCTGGATCAGCTGGAAGAGTCGAAACTTAACATGGCTTAATGTTGTAAAATAAAGACCTAAGAAGACCAAACTTCTCTCAGTTACTGTTGGTCTGTAAAGCCTGCTAGCCAAAAGATAGTTTTAAAATTCTAATTATAAAGAGATATTCTAGCACAGATAACGTTTTCACCATTTTGGAGTCAAAACTTGGACTTGACAAACGGAATAAGAACAGATAAAAATGCAAACAACATCCAATCCTAAGCCAACCTAAATTTTGGTTTAATCGTCAAAAAAAAAAAAAAAAAACAATAATCATGAACAAATTCTAAATAATAAAAACAAAGATTACAATGAGAAACTCACTAAACTGGACTGAATATAGTTTGTATTTGATGAAAAGTTTCATATGAAATATTTCTGGTTTAGAGCAACTTTATTATAATTTTTGAAGCTTTTATCATGCTAGCCCAGTGCATCGATCGAACCCTACTCCTGCCTAGATTAGGCATGATCTACAAGTTATTCAGCTGTTGTTGAAGTTCTAATTACCTTGCATAACTGGAGGTGGAAGAGTAGGCTGCAAGTCTCTGTTACAGAAGTTTGTAGAACAGCACTCGATAGTGCGTCTCGTCTGAGCGTTAGGGGAATCCTGTCGCACACAAATCAATCATTAGCATCCAATCTCAAATACCTGTTAGAGAATTATATATTAAAAAGCTTGGATAGCCGTTCTTTTAAAACTAAGCGCAACTAAGTGGAGAAAAGAGGACTTATACCAGGCAATGGGCTGGAGGTCCAGGAACTCCTGCTGCAGTGTGTGTATTTTCTAAAGTCCTACAAACTACTAGGGTGAAGTCTGCTGCACTGATCTTTGCTGACCGTTCAAACCTATGCTTAGCTAACACACAATTACTTAAGTTTGTTTTATATCAGAGGCTGCATGGCATGCTGCTTTTGTTTTGGTTATAAAAGTGGTGAGTCAAAAAAAATTGTGGGAGTGTATTTGTATATAACTCTAGTGGTAGCAATGACAAAAATAGACTCGAAACATGACTGGTTTAAGAAGCGACATCAAGGTTAAAATTAGATTCACTCAAACCCTCAACTTAAGTCTGATCCGACGCAACATTCGTTGCTCTTGTTGCATGGTGAGAATGTTATTCATTCGTTTTTCTTTCATGTTGTCAGAAAGAAAATGCAAACCAGGAACTTGCTCAGGGACACAAGTACTATCGGACAAAAAGTCCTGAAACAACTGGACTTTGTGTTCAACTTAAATGTAGTAATGCTTTTCATTACAAGTCATAAAAAGCATTAGTATTTGGTACGTTCCCCCTTTTGCTGTAACAACATCATGCACTCCAGCTGGCACGGACTCCACAATTTTGTACTAAATCAAATGATCCATGTTCTCCCAGCAGGATTTCACAATATGTCAAACGGCATCTTGTGGATGTTACCGAATGCTTGGCTTTCTCCCTCTTCAAGCGCTCCAATAAATGTTTGGTAAAGTTTAAGTCGGGTGACAATAAAGGAACAGATGAACTCAAAACGATTGGTTTTGTAATGTGATAGCCGGCACCTGATATTTGGTTTTTAAGTACACTGCTCACAAAAATAAAAAATGAAATATCCCATAACGAAATATCCCTTAAACGCCCCCCCTTTTTTTAACCAGTATAGTTGATGCAATGCTTTGAGGTGTAGTTTAAGTGATTATCTTGTGTTAGCATATAGATCCAAACAACCGCTTTACTAGCGTTCTCAGACTTGTGGACCTTATTATAGTTACAGAACTCTAATCTTTAGGATTAAAAAACTTCATACATTTAGAGAAATGGCTTAGTGGGACTATGAATAGCGTAGTATTTAACATTTCCTGACACGGGTTTTACCTTGCACTGGAAGTGGGAGCCCTCATATTTCATACAGCCAGATGTCAGGACAGCCTCTCCATGCTCATCTTCTTCGATGATTGCAAAGCACTGGCCGTTGGTCCTACACAAGTGCGGCGCACAGAGACAAACGGTTTGACTAAATATTATATAAAAGCAGATTCAACAGTAACGAGACGGACAAGAGGCTGGTTTGAGGCCGTGCAATAAGCAGTTGACTCACTCGCAAGTGTTGTTGGTGGCATCCTCAGGACAGTGTCCGGAGCAGTAACAGCTGAGAAATCGGGCAGCGTCCTCGGGCGCAACAGTAGAGCCGTCAGCTGGCTGAGATTTCTTGAGATCTGAGCCAGGCTTCACTCCTGTACCATGAAGCACATAGTCGGGGTTCTGTCCACCTATAAACAATAATCACAATAAATCACACAGATTCACAGAATGAAAGAAACACTGGAACGTCAGACTGTTCTGAACCTGACCAGCTGAGCCAAAGGACCTACAAGAACAATTTTATATCTGGAAAGACTCATTCTAGAGTTCCAAAATGATTAAATCGCATAGGCGTTATGCTGTATGTTTTTCAGCCTGATTTTGCAGTTGCAGGCCGACTCTCCTATTGCAAACGAATTTGCTGGCCTTGAGATCTGTGGCCTCAGAGTACATAAAGTGTCATGTTCAGAAGAGGCAATGGTGAAATCAAAGCAAAATATTTGGGTTTTAAAGGAATAGCAGATTTTAGAATGACCAGGAGCTTGCAGAACGGTAGCAAATGAGAGAATCTTTTTCGCTGTCTAAGATGTCACCTGTAAGGAAAACTAATATTACGGCACTGAAATAAACAACAAATGAGTAACAGCTAATCATATTTACATATTTTTGTAAATGGTACAGTAATTAACAGACGGATTGGAACAACACATACCTTTCATGTTAAGGCTGGGCAATTAATCGAACATGTATCAAAGCAGTCATTCAGAACCTATAACCGACATAATTTTGCCCATGTCTGTTTTTTGCATTATTTAAATTCAGATAACACGTGTTTTTTTTATTATTCTTTATACACCCTCCCCGCTGTAGGCACTGATGTACTACCCCCTTAACAACATACTACCATGTGTGGTCCAGTTGGCGACATGGAAGCAACAGGGAGGAGAACTCAAACACGGCGCAGCTTGTACCAAAGAAAAGCGTGTCCCTCATATGGACACAGATGTAAACAGAAAAAAAAGTGACCAATGGTAATGGTGCCGATCTCAGTGATCACTTACACATGCACATACATGGCGTTCAACAGAACTACTATCTCCCCCAGTTGCTGTGTGCATGTGACAAAAGGGGCACAGTTCTAAGAACTACTGAAGAATCACGTAAACGAATATGAACAGTACATGGCTCATTAAATAAGAGAAACTGACAAGTTATAAGCAACAAGTGCCTCCACAAAGCAGATACCAATAACAAAAGCGTTTCCAAATACTATAAAATATTTTAAAAAATGTAATAAAATTGTAATACTTAATAAAGTAAGAAATGTGTAAGGAAAACTTCATTAAACTAAAGATACCTGCTTACTTAAGAAACAACAAATGCCTGCACTTCAGTTATGATGCATTTCCACATTGCCTCTGGTAATTACTCATTAACTACGTTATTGGTTAACATTCTGTACATTTCCCTATCATTTAATGTAATACAATTAGCCAGCAAGCACACAGATCGTTGCTGATAGTGGCGCCTGTATTCAATTACATTACAGAAAATCACCCAGAGGATCTGGGTAAAATGCATGGCAGGCAGCACAGCATGACCAAAACAGAATCTCAGACTGTGAGTAAGAGCCCGAGATCAAGATTGAAGCCAGGACAAAGAGAAAGGCAGAATCGTGGATGTCTGAGAACTGTAACCTGATCTTTGAGTGTGTGTGTGTGTGTGTGTGTGTGTGTGTGTGAGTGCGCGCGCGTATGAGCCTCAGACAGTGTGTGTTGCCCGGGCACAAAGGCTCCAGTGTTGAGCACTGCAGTTCTTCTTGAAGTCACAGTGCTGCTCCTCAGGCTGCAGGTCCTGACAGGCCTTATGGAGGACTCGGCTGTGTCATAATAAGCCCGCGCTAACGTTTACTCAAACATCACATTCCTCCCCTACAGTACCGCTTCAGTGCAGCGCACCATAACACTTGCAGGGGGGCAGATGGGAGAACCATAAAATCGCTCTATAAATCACAGTCACACTTTTCTTACGGGAACACACCACGAACACACAGTAAGCAGCTCCGGTCATGTATCATCGCAGAACCACCTTCGCATCTATCAGACTGGGTGGGGTGAGTTGATATACTCTTTGATATCTCCACAACAGAGTGGAGCCAGGCAGCCAGCAGGCTTTGAACTCAAACACTGATACGAGCCAGAAGAATGCAACGGCTCCAGCACATTGATACGAGACCACAGAAAGAGGGAAGGTTCCTTCTTGCTTGCTGCTAAATAGGAAATGACCTCTGTGTCCCAGCGCAGGATTTCGTTCCCTGCAAGACACAGCATCTTATTTTGCACAAATCAATCGGTCAGCCATAGAGCACTGGAGCGAATGCCTTTCTTCTACAGAAAACGACATGGTACAAAAACCTGCATCTCCTGGGATGGTGTATTGTTTTGAACATTTGTGAATCACTGTGATGACTCACAAAATAAACGGTCAGAACACTGAGTAAAACTAAGGGTGTTGGGAAAAACTGCAGGTCGTATGCAATGCCTTAAAATGACTGGTTGGATAAAACGAATTTGCAACAATTATTTGATTTCCAAAATCGTACAAGCAAAACCGACATATAGACGGTGAAGTCATTTCAGTGTCCAAGAAGAATTCCCCTTTAACTAGACTGTGGAGTTTTGCTTTAGTTTTTTTTTTCCACAAGTCGCAACATTACTTAAGAACAGGAGGGAAGTTCAAGGCAAGTGTGTAGAGATGTACTGTACATACCAAAAATATTGAGTGACAGTCTTCCATTAGTTATTAACCATACTGGCCTTTCATCGAAAGTGCAAAACATTTTAGATACATGGAATCCTAATCATAACAGTAAATGAGATTTCTGACCGAACTATTCAGAAGGCGGTGCAGTTCGACTCACAGATACGTTCTTTCACTCATCTTTTTGCTTCATCCTTTTAATTCCAAAGATTTCCTGCATGCAGCAAAATAAATTAGTTTAAAAAAAAAAAAAAAAAAAAAAAATTGATTTTAAACGTAGCAATGTTCGTTTGATCCCGCGATGGAATCTGTCCCATGTTCCCACCATTAAACCGAGTGTAAAATACACATGCCAAAGGTGTTTAATTTCCTATCTTTGATCAGTTTGCAGTTTAGACCAGGCGTCGCCGCTGTTAAACACGGCCCTGAACGATAATGGAGGAGGAAGCCGGTAATGTAAACACTGCTTGATGGAGGGGGGAAAAAAAAGTCCTCCTGCGAGGTGAGAGTCCTCACTCCGGCGTTCCTCAGAGAGAACGCTCAGAGGCCTGTTTTTTGTTTCGCTCCCCCTAACTCTCCCTCCCCAAAAGAGAGCACTAATTTCAAGGAAGGAATGCGAGTAGTGGGGCCAGTGCACGAGCTGTGTTTAAGTGTGTAAAAGACTGACACGACATGTTCAGTTCTTTCTAGCTCAAAGACTAAAAAACTGAGATTTAAAAAAAAATTACGAAACAAAAAAAAAATTGGGAGTAAATAATGGTCTGTAAATAACAGCACATGCTTTTGATGATTGGCCTCCTCTTGAGGGACCTGGGCAGCTCAGATTACTGCAGCAGTAGAGCTGGCCTTTAAACACATCTACTGTTTCCTTGCTCCTCCCTTGAAAAAGAACTGCAGTGTCTCCCCGCTCCTACATATGTGCTTAATTCTGGCTGGCCGTCAGAGCGGAGTCTGAGGTCTGGCAGTGCTCAGGCAGTAATGAGCCCCTCTGACCGCATTCTCCCAGCCTGCAGGCTGCGGCACTCTTAAAGAGACAGTCGTCGTGAACGTGCTCTAATTCTAAAGACTCTTTGTCGGCTCAAATACAGCTAAACAACAGACAGTTTCATTGCTGAAGAGAAATTTGAGGTTTAGTCATATAACAGAATAACGGCTAGCTTTCTCACTGTAGAATTCATGCACTTGGGCATCAAGTTAAGCCTTTACTTACGGAAGGGACATCTGGGGATTAACCCTAATATATGTGGGGGCAGCACAGGCAGCTCAGAGAACTCGGATCGGAGCTCGTAAGGGTTAGGGGCAAGAGGTGAGCTGGGATATGCGGAGAATGCAGACTTCAAGGGGTGGGAACTTCACACCTTGATAAACAGGATATGCCAGCCAGATTATTGTTGTTGTCAAGGAAACATGCCCCTGTGACAAATCTTTCCAAACCACATATACCACCACCAAAAACAAAATCAAACTCAATCGGAAATAAGAAAGGGGAAACTAGCTGTAAAATACCAACCATGCGAAAGAAAACTTCTTTTTTTTTTAAAGCAAAGTTTGGAGAGCAAGGTTGAGCGTGGAAGTGCTCAGCTTTCCAAGGCAAACTTAGTTTGTTAAAGCTGCAGAAAAGTCTGGGCAGGAAATGATGCAACAACCCAGCCAAGTCTTTCAGAGTCTATAATCAAGCCAGTGCTCATTCTGCCTCAATGTCTAAGCTAGAGCTGTGGAAAGACATACAAATCCTCCACTGCCATAAGGACAAGAAAGAAAGAACCCAGGATACTCCTTTTCAAACATTTAAAACTAGCATGAATCGTGTGTAGAGTAGAGAAAGCAGTTGTGTGGTAAAGCAGATCACAAGAGAGACCACACTTTCCAATTACACATGTCTGGATAAAATTAAATGCATTTTATTTAATTCTCATGCATAACATCCAGGTTTCCCAGGAGGGTGTGTCCATTGAGTCTTAGGGCGCATCCACACCAAACATTTTTAGGGATTAATTTGGAAGCAACTCGCGGCGCTTCTCTGTGAACTGCATTCGTTCTAGCCTCTTTTTCGGCTTGCATTCGCACAGCCATGCTGATGTGACGGAAACGGTGCAAATTTTGATTTGACGGGGCAAAATCGCGCTGAACCTTCTCGCATCGCATATAGACTCAGTGAAGCCTGTTTGTCTTTTTTCTCCCATTTGGAGGATCAAAGCATGAATATCTGTTATTTATATGGCTACTGGTGTATAGGCATATTTAAATGCCGTGGTTGCGTCTTGGCCAGTCACCACAAATGCACATAATTCCTATATGCGGAGAAAAGAATCTATCTTTAAGGAGGAGCTTAAAAAGTGCACAAACATGGCGTTCAACAGAACTACTATCTCCCCCAGTTGCTGTGTGCATGTGACAAAAGGGGCACAGTTCTAAGAACTA
>JAUZST010005044.1:0-15866 GCA_034779995.1 Parotocinclus haroldoi
TATATATGTTATATATGTACACACACATGCACACACACACAGGTCAGAGCACTGACTTGGCCACTAGGACATTCACCTTCCTATCCTTAAGCTAATGTGGGTTAAGATGCGTTGTCGTGCTGGAAGTTGAATTACCCTTTCATCTTCTACAGTTTCCTCATGATATTGATTGTACTTGACATCCATCTGGTTTTCTATTGACAAGGATTTAAGGGAAAATTGATTCTGCCAAGGGAAAAATCACCCCCATGCCTCACAGTAGGTATGGTGCTTTTGGGTAGTCTGGCATTTTTGGTTTCACAAAACGAAACCCTTGGAGTTCAGTTTAAAAAGTTTAAGCTTGGTCTGATCAGACTGGTTAACCATTAGAAACACAAATAAGACTTGGCGTGGGACTTTTCTGGCACAGCTTTCACCCTCTGAATTGGTAGCTGCGCCGCAAAGTGGCGAAATCTGGGAGAAAATTAAAACCTTGATACAGTAAAGGGTAATTAGGAGCCCACTGTACAGCTAACTCATACTGTTGCAGCAGTTCAGGTTCAGGGAGGCGTTCGGACACAAACAGGATGCATGACCACGGTTTTCTCAAGATATGCACTTGGTCCAAAACGCAGCAGTCCATCAGTTCACATACCATACAATACAGTTTGCAGATAAGGAAGCAGCAAAGCAGAGGAAGTGGTGGCTGATATAGGGCTGAGAGAACGTCTCAGTTTTCTCATTCAGATCATCCTCTTCTGGAGTGATGAAGCAATTTGTGTTCCTCTTGCTGGGGATCGGAGGTGCCCTCAACCTCAAAATCTGCTCCTTTAACATCAAGTCGTTTGGTGAAAACAAAGTCTCTAAACCCGATGTGCTGAATGTTATACTGAAGGTAAGGTTTGCTTTGTGTGGCATCAATTTTTCATTTGTATGTGATTTGTTGAATAATTCAAAACAAAAAATGCTGTTATATATGTTAGGGATTTCAGACAAATTATGTTTAATGTTTAATTCCTTTTGCTTTTAATGCTTTCAACAGGAAATAGCGGTCAAAAATTCACAAGAATTAAACAAACACGGTGATGTGAAATAATCTTAGGTCACTATTAGAGCTGTTGTTTCACCAATGATGTTATCAACGATCTGGCCACAAAAAAAAATCAAACTTGGTTTTGTCACTCCATACTCCTCTTTTGCAGTGATCTTCAGTTCAGTTTTTCGGAGCTTTTGCATTTCTCAGCCTTTTCATCCTGTTTCCCTTCTGAAAAGTGGTTCCTTGGATGCTGAACTTCCGAAAAGACAATTCTTAATCAAACTTCTTAAGCATGTAAACTCTTGGCCTCCTGATTAGGATGCCAGATGCTGCTATTGCTCAAGTGTAAGGGGAGATCACTAGTGTTGTTTCAGCAAATGATAATGGCTTCAAATTGTTGAAATGTTAGTGTTGCAGGAAAAAATGCCTTATGTGTTTTTCTTAACCCTTTCAGTTCTGTGGGTTGTTTTAACTGCATTTGCAGTCAATTTAAAATTATGTCCCGTGGTACTTAAAGGGTTAAAAGCTAAAAGTATTCACATATATACTGTTCACAAAAATGAGGGGACACTTCAAAATGAAGTCTCCCATAATGAAAGATCCCCTCATTTTTGTGAGCGGTACACATACATATGCAGTTTAAAGGATGAATGTAGGCTGCATATGAATAACATTTTGAATGTCACTTTATAAATCTAAGGTTTCCAAGTGACAGTAAAGGTTAAGCATTTGAATGCTATCCATTTGATCACAAAGCTCTCACGTTACAGAGTATCGCCCGCTGTGACCTCATGCTCATCATGGAGATCAAAGATGCGAAGGGAGAAGCATTCCATCAGCTGATGACACACCTCAACAGGTACATGAGAACTACTTGCAAACAGTTTCGATAGAAAAGTGAAATGAGAGTTTCACTTCTCACTCTTTTTCTGGAAACAACGACCACCAGAAGTCGCTCATCCTGTGAGAGTTTTTACTGCCGTCCATGTGTCGGCGCTCTTTCACTGATCAGATGTTTAAAAATCAATCCCAATCCAATAGGGCTCAATTCAGTTTTGTGCAATCATGCTCTTTTTGATTTTGATTTTCTCACTCTATTGAATCGATTGAGGGTTTTAATCATGACATTATAAAACAAACCATTGCTTTATGTTGCATGATTACTTGGCCCTTTAAATGTATTGTTGCACATTTACATAGTGTTTTTTTTCCTAACAGGAGATACAAAGGAAAAAGTCCAGAATACGGTTCCGTCATCAGCCAGAGACTAGGCCGAAAATCCTATAAGGAGCAATATGCATTTATTTACAGGTAACACTATCCAATTTAAAACAAGATGATCTTGTATGAAGCACCATTATTTATTTGGTCGGTGTTGTCGTTGGAAGCTCTGCCTTTAACCACAGTTTCTCTTTTTAATCAGGCAGAAGTTGGTTTCAGTAAAGTCAGTTTATCAGTATCCAGACGTACAGCTTGATGATGTTGATGCTTTCGCCCGAGAACCATTTGTTGTCTGGTTTTCATCACCAAAAACTGGCAAGTCCATCCAAGTGCACTAGAAGCTTTAGAAAAACTCACAATCACAAAAACAATGTTATGCTGATGGCCAGTTGGAGCACATATAATAAAAACCAACCCTAATGTCTAAACTGGGCTGAGCCCAAGTAGTACTGAAGGTTAAGGACCTTAACAGTAGCAGACCCAACATTTGAACTTTAGATTAATCATGACCACTAAGAGCCTTTAAGATACTGAAAGAAATGCTAAAGACCAAGTCAATCCTGTCAACAACATCACAACTCAGTTTGCTCCTTGTTTCTCAGAACTGATTATTGAAAAACTAAGACTAAGTTCATCCTTCTGTTTCCTTGTTGCATTACAGTAATCAAGGATTTCATCATTATTCCCATTCATACCACTCCAGAGGCAGCGGTTAAAGAAATAGATGAGTTATATGATGTTCACCAAAAAGTCTCACAACACTGGAAATCAAAGGTAAAGGATTACCCCACAATCCTACTGGCTCGCTTTCTCGCTCTCTGTTTCTCTCTCTCTCTCTCTCTCTCTCTCTCTCTCTCTCTCTCTCTCATATATATATATATATATGACCCATCTCCATATTCTGCACTGCATCTTATGCTGGCAATCAGTATATTGCAGTATGATATGGTGACCAAATAATTTGAAAAGCATTATTATTACTAACATACCAGCCACCACCACACTGACATGGGTTTGAGATCTGGCAGTGCCCTCCAGCACAAATGAGTGCATCTGAGAACGGACGAGGCCATACCTCTGGCTTATGGTACTGCTACCTTTAGGCCCTATAACACAAATACACATGCTAAATGCAACTATTACTAGCAGTGCTGCCAAAATGAACGCGTTAATGAATTTGATTGATTTGACACCATGTTAATAAAGAAGTTGCAGCTGTATTAAATTCCTGTGGTGTTCTAATGAAAGACAGTTCATAATAACTGAATATTAAAGGGAGTATTGTACTGACGTTAGCCAATATGTGGCGGCAAAAACGTTTCGGTTCAATGTCCAGCATTTGCAAGGATAACATATGCTTTGCATAAGAAAAAAGCCACACATTAACGACTTCATACACTCTAAAAAGTCTTACTCCACTCAGTTGAGTTATTCTGATCAGGGTCACGTGAGAGCCGGTGCCTAGCCGGCAGCACAGGGCACAAGTCCATTGTAGGGTACATGCACTTACACACAACATACACATCCTTTACAGTAGTGTACTTTAGAGGAACCATTTAGCCTAAAACATTTCTAAGACACGGAATGTGAGAGGAAACCTAGAGTAAACTCACTTGGAAATGGGGAGAACATGCAAACTCCTGCTTAATAATCCGTTGAATCAGAAAGGTCTGTAAGCATGTGTGACCTTAAAGGCTGCATGCAATTAATTAATCATGTTTTAACCGAGGTAGCTGCTACTTTGAAATATAGGCATTATATTATTCAGGTTTTATAGATTTATGCATTTACAAATATGTAGTTCACAGCAGAGAATATGCCTTTACAGTTAAAAGATGCTTACAAAAATTATGGGATATTTCAAAATGAATATGAAGCGATTAAAAAAACAGAAGCATCTGATTCTATTTTATTTAACAAGATCATCAGAAAAGAACTGCAACGAGAAACCTGTACATCTGCAAGTGAAACTGATACTGTTGCCATGTTCCATGCACCTGATAACACAGTTTGTATTACAGGAAGGAACCACACACACACACACACACACACACACACACACACACACACACACACACAATTTAATTACTTCACTGGCTCAGCCCTCAGTTCCTGTTTCACATCCATCATCTCACCTGCCATTCCTTTCAACAGAACTTCATCATCATGGGCGACTTCAACGCCGCCTGCGGTTACGTCCCCAAGAGGGAGTGGGGTAACATTCGGCTGCGCTCAGACCAGGCCTTCCTGTGGTTGACCGGAGACCACCTGGACACATCTGTGAAGGAGTCCACCAAATGCGCTTATGATAGGTCAGGAACTGTATAACATATTTTAAGATTACAAATTAAATTCAATCTTATTCTTAAATTAAGTTAGTTCCACCTGGTTTCTTATTGTTTGCCCTAAGTAACAAAGACTGGTAATTGAAACAAGCATTAAAAATCACTGGACTACTAATAAGGGTGGTGAGAGTTACAGTCGGTTACTGAATGACTGGCACCAGTGCTACAGGTTTGGTAAAAGATTACAAAGGCAAACATTTGGACATTGGTATGCTAGCCCCTATGGTGAGATGCACTTATTTCCACATGGTTGACCTACACTGCTCACAAAAATATTCATTTATATCATTAAGCAAAATAATCAGAAAAACAAAGTAAAAGTCAAAAAGTTGTTTGATTATGCAAATGGAATACAAATGTAATGATGGTGACTGAGTAGTAAGTGATATATTAATGGGGATGAACAGAAGCATGTCAAACTTTACGACAGTGCCCCCACATTGACCGTTCATTAGGGTGTATGGTCACCCAAGACTGCCAAAACACACTGACAGGGATGGGGCATGGCCAGGATCAGACTGTTTAGCAGTTTTGGTCTCATTTTTGTGAGCAGTGTACGAGACCATACTAGCATCTCATGCTACACTGGCGTTCAAAACAATACGCTGGACTTGCTCGAAGTAAACTATGCAAGCCTGTAATTCGCTACTGATCCACTAGAGGGCGGAAAAAGCTCAGACTCGACACGCGCATGTAACAAAACTTAAGTCAGTATTTTAAATGAATGACGGATTAATTAAACGAATTACACATATTAGGGAAAGCATTACAACCTCACATATTACACTTTAAGTTTCTTGTGCCATTAGCCTAAATGTCTGTTCACTGTTCTAACGTACGTCATGGCTCAGCACAGGAATGGCAGCATGCTGTCCTGCTCCTGAATGATGCATGAAGTTTAACACACACACACACACACTCGTGTTTCTGTAGAGCCGTCCTGCACGGGAAGACGATGATCAAGGCCGTCAGACCAGAGTCTGTAGAAGTGTACGATTTTAAACGGGTGTTTGGACTCACAGAGCAAGAGGTACGGCATTCCATACCATGATACTCTCAGCAATCCTATCAACAAATGTACTGAACTGTATGACTTACTGAAATAAACAATCACATCTGTGCGTTACGAACGTTTGATGAGATTAGGAAAATCATGAATGAGTCATAATAAAAGACTAGATACCTTCTGAGGTTGAGTCCCAGAACTGCCGATCTGCTCCTGTTGGGCCCATAAACAAAGCTCTCTTAACTGTTTGGGTTGTACCATGAAAATCAGTTGCAACTGTTTCTCTGTGGTTGAGTGTCTGCTAAATGATCAAATGATTTTATGATTAAAAAAAAGCTCACCTATATAGAAATTAAGGAAATCAAATGACCTGAACTGAAGTAAATTTTACAAAATGCTTGGTGGTTCAGGTATGCATTGTGAAGGTCAGGTGGTGTAGTTAAAGTGCCCTGTGATGGACTGGCAAAAAAACAAAAAACAAAAAACTGCAAACTGACTACCTACTAATGTAATCAAACTTTTGTATTATTGCAGTATTACTGTATTATTTCCCCTCTTCAATAGGTTTGACTTAATACTCAGCAGTTTTATTCAAAATTAAGAAGAATTTGTTCTATACAGTTAAGGCTTGTTCTTCACATTTATGTTACTTGATGGCTTTATCAATTTATATCAATTCTACAATCTAAGCAGCAAGGACACAAAAATGGCAGATTGTCAGAGGTGGGATTTGAACCCTATAGCTTCAGGGCTAAACCCACAGGCCAGTGCATTGTTGCTTTCTTAATTCAAGGTTGTATGCCAGTTGGGGTCAATGACATAAAGAATGTATCATTACAATGCAACAAAAGGCACTTCTATTAATAAACATTTTGGTATTTTCAAATTCGATAGTCTTGTAACCGCAACCGTTCCAAGCACATATGATTAGAGATCTGATGCCTTTAGGTAAATACACTGCTAAATATTACAGCTTGTACATGATGCACAGCCAATAAGAACTTTTACTTTAACCAAACAGTGAAAAAGAAAAAAATACCAATTGTGTTTTATATCAGATTTCCTAAACTGAGAATAATCCATTACCGTTGCTCCTCATTATTTCCTAAACAACTTAAAACCTTTTGTTGTGATTAAGCATGAAATTTAGTTCTGAAGCATAAACCAGGTTTAAACTGCAATCTAACAGAAACCTCTCCTTTTAGTGTTAAACACTAGATTCTTGTAAATATTGAGCAGATTTTTAAACTTAGTCTTATAGCAGGGGTGGCATCAGACCCACTTTAGTGGGGCATGTGTCCCAGTAAAATGTTACTATGCCCCAAGAAAAGCACGGTGGTAAAAAGTCAACTTTATCCTGGATTGCTGAGCAGAACTACATGACATGCAACGCTTTCCCATAATGCCCCAGTAGCTTTCCAAAAGCTTTAGTGGCTAACGCTTTCAGTCAGAGCCAGTTTCTTTAGGTTTTTTATATCCACACCTGAAATAGATGTCTACAAAATGAAGAAATGTATCCACACTGCAGACAAGCTAATGATATTATCTGCATAACCGCAAAATTCATATGCATAACTTACAACTATATATTATTAAAGTACATAATAAACCTCTAAAGCATTTACGTCATTTAGCAGACGCCCTTATCCAGAGTCACTTACAATGAATACAGTCTTACAATCCAAGCAATTGTGAGTTAAGGGCCTGGCTCAGGGACCCAACTTTGGCAGAGGTGGAATTTGAACCCTGGACCTTCTGGTTCATAATCCAGTACCTTAACCACTAGGTCATCACCATCCCAAAGCAATAGATGTCAGTAATGTTAGCATAAACAATATTAATCAAAATATTTAGTGTTAACTTGTTCTTCGTTTCTCATCCAAGGCAGAGGAAAGCTCACTAAATTCTGTATCTTATTAGAAACACCCCTACCTTATAGTCACTCTTTTAACAGTAATAGTGTATCTGATTAATAAAACAATGAATGAATAAAAATGAATATTGTGATGTGTATTATTTGGTTAAAATGTTTGTTTTGCGATTCTATAATTTACATTGTGTATTCTTTTTGCACTTGTTTCCAGGCCTTGGCTGTGAGTGACCATTTTCCTCTTTGCTTCACTGTGAATGAAGCTCTAAGAACTGGCTGATTAGATTTTGGTGCAGAAACAGAAGTTCAATTTGGAATAAACAGCAACATACGCTGACTGAGCATTTCATATATATATCAGCGCTAGCTTTAAAACACGAGGTCATGCTTTGTACGTTAAACCTGGTGGGAATTAAAGTTTTACAGCTGTGATGGTGTGTTAATTAGAAACCAGTTGTGTTTACTGGTCACTATGAGACGGTTTTGTGTTGCATTACACAGTTCTTGCTCTCGTCTTTTGGCTTTTCTTAAAATTAACTGTACACGCTGAATATCTGAAACCGTCTTAAGAATGTTATATCAAATTAAAAAGCATTTCTTTAAAAAGCAACGGAATCAGTCCAGTTCTTACACACAACCAACCTAATAATAAATCCCCAGCAGTCACAGTATCAATTATAGGTTTTCTTTTACTTTTATTTAAAAGCCTTCCCAAGGTTATTGCATTATCTTGCATATTATTTTATTATTATGTTTCAGATCAGGTGATCAGTGGCTGCAGGAATATTAAAAATCCCATTCCTGGCATAGAACGTGCTCCTCACCACACCAGACCTTCCATTAGCTGGAGATTTGTAGTTATGGCTGTAGTCACCTGTGAAGACATGATTTCATCAGCTTTAGTCATGCATTGACTTGAATAAATCATTGTAAAAAAAAACTTCATCTATCCATATAACCGGTTTCATTTTGTTTTTAAGATTTTATTTAGCTTGAATGTATCTCACCGTTTTAAAGGTGTATAACTTCACAATGTAAATGAAAAACCATGAACCTGAAAGATGCAAAATATCTAATATGGAATAATATTAAAAACTAAACACAAAGGTGTGTAATAAATCTATAACATAAAAAGAAACTAAAAAAGAAATGTATATTTAGATTAAAAATATATTTATAAAACAAAAAAGCTGTAAATTGTATAATACTGACATTTATTTATTTTACATAGAGATTTTTAAAATGTTAAATCACAAATATATGTGTGTGTGTGTGTGTGTGTGTGTGTGTACAAATACACTTATGTGTAATACAAGTGGTGTGTATACACACACGCACACGGCAACATTTTCCAAAGATTCAAGTTACGCCTAAAGTGAATCATTAAAATAATCTAGACATTTTAAACCAACAAACAAAATATCCTAAATAGCTCTTTAATAACCAAATTAACCAAAAACGTTAAAGAATGGTTAAAGAATGAGAAAGGAACACATTTCAGAAGTGTAACATCAGCATAAAACAGAAAAACCTTAAAGATTTTTGTACCTAGTCTCCATCCATATTCCCATGAGGACAGTACCGGATAGTTGAACTTCTCATCCGGTCCCTTCTCAACACGTCTCTTCAGGTACAGACGGCGACCTTTGCCCTCTTTGGACAAGCCATGGTAGAGAGCATCTCTGGACTGGGGGCTGACGGGACGCATGGGGGGCTCTGCACAGAGTGAGCGCTGGGGTGCAGGGCTCTCCATCTTTTTCTGTGGCTGTACTACAGGGGGCAGAGTGACTTTGGGAGCCGCTGTAGGATAAATGAGGTCCGATGTTTTAGACTTGCGTGAGGTGAATCTGCTTGGATAGTCCTTTCCGTATTTGACCTTCCAGGCGAGGCGCGTGTAGGCCTCCTTTGTGATGAGCTCCCGGTAACAGTTCTGGTTCTGGGTCGTCAGCAGGGCCCTCATTTTCCCGCTGCACAGAGTTGATGCGCACTCCAGTTAAACAGCACTGAGAGTGCTGGCACAGAAACCCAAGAGCAATTCATCATTGAGGCTTCACCCACGATCATCCAATCAGAGGCCTGTCCACTGCAGGATAGAGGGGGGCAAACTGCTCATGCACAACCACGCTACAGTGTGCTGACATAAGACGAAAGAAGATCCAAGCTGCAGTATGAAAGGGCAAAGAGAAATGGATAGCAGATAGCTTTTATCTTTTAGAAAGAACAAGGCAAAAGAGCAAACTGTATGGGTGGGGTTAAAATAGGACTGAATGTGAAAGTGCACTCTTCCCTACATAGTGCACTACACAACTGAACACACACATTTGAACCAACGACATTTCAAACAGGAGACCATTTCAGTTCCACTGAACTGAGTAAATAAAAAAACTACTTCTCCACATATGGGGTTTAATTTAAAGATAAATTGTTAATTTGGTTTTTACGGTTTTATTTAGTTCTAATATATTTTACTATTTTAAATGTGTATAACTTGTGTATATCTTTAAAAATACAACAATACATAAATAAATAAAAAGAAATGCGCCTGAAATATACATTTTGTTAAGAAAATCAACGCATGTATTTAAAAACTAAACACAAAGGTCTAATAATAATAAATAAATCTATAACTTGAAACCTGACCTGATATATTATATAACAAAACAAGAAAAAACTAAAGGTCTCTAATGTTAAGATTTAAAAAAAAAATCTTTTGTAATGGATAGAATAGATATTTACAAAATTAATAAATATTTATATGGAAATTGAAATATTCCCTAATTTCTGTGAGCAGTGTAAATGTATATGATTAAAGTATAGATTAGAACATAAAATAGTACAACATTTTCCAAAGATCCATGTCAAGCCTAAACTGAATGACTCAAAAAATAACTTGAAAATATTTTAACTATATTTAAACCTTTTAAAGCTTCTACTGGGCTGCTTCCATATTTTCTAACTGTGGTTCATAAATTCATAAATGTTATTTGTGGCACTGTGGTGGCCTGGCAGTTGAGGTACTTAACTATAGAGATGAAGATCCAGGGTTCAAATCCCATGCTTGGGTCCTTGAGCAGAGCTCTAAACCCACAATTGCTTAGATTATAATTTGCTTATTTCTAAGTGTTAAATGACTCACAGACTGGTGGCTTAGAGGTCACAGTAGGGGCCTATGGACCAGAAGATCCAGTTTAAAACCCACATCTACCACTGTTAAGCAGGACTCTTAACCCAATGCTGCTCTAGATAAGGTTGTCTGCTGAATGACTAAATGTATTTGAACCCAGACTCTTGGTAACTCCTGTTCCATTGACCAGCTCTTACCACTTAGGCACCATAGCCCGAAAAAGCCAATGGACTCTGATAAATGTTTATTGTGCATTTTTCTACGCTTTCGTAAAGTAACAATCGTGAATGAAGTACAACTGAAATCACCACAGATTTGCAGACCCAAACTGTTCATCTTAGCCATTGCACTTCTAATTTGGACCCAATGAGGGCAGTGTTGCACTCTCATCCAGGGATCACACACTCACACAAGCTTTAAACAAAGATCCTAAACGAAAACGTTTTATACACTATAATGAAAACTGATCCACAGAGACATTAGAATAGCTACTATTTCAGGAAGCTCAGGTATGATACTGCCGTCTCAGTACAAACCTTCCACTCAAGTTGTCTTGATTCAACCCATTAGTGATATTCAGGCACAACAGGCACATTGTTTGGCCCAGGACCGGGGATTTCTATCTTTAGACTTACACGAGCCAATTACACATTTCCACTAAGCGTGATGCTGCAGATTAAAAAAATGTCTATAAAAATGTACACTGAACATTCACAGCTACATTTTCTGTAAAGAAAATAACCATGGAAGGCTTAGAGAAGCTGGGAGTCAACATTTTGTGCATGCTAACGACAGGGTTCAAGTATGTTGAGAATTTGCACATGGGCAAAACACACCAATTTATCACACCAGCCACAAACTGCTACAAGATGCACTCACCAGTGTCTTAGTGGTACCGCCAGCCAGGCATTGCACCTGGAATTGCCTGTTTAGAGAAGACCAGAAGTCTCATTTCACTGCGAACTGATATATGGTCAAGTATAGGGAGAAGTCTTCCTCCATGAAGGCTCATTCTCTCTGAAAAAGTCAGTCACCTATAAGTGGAAAACAAAACCAGTTGGTGGCTACAGGTGAGTGGAGGGATCTGTGATCTACCTCGCACAGTGTAAGGGCTGCGCACACAACAGGTGACATTTAAAGAAAATAACACCAACATTCATGTCAGCTCAGCTAAACTCAGCTAGTCAGTAAATCTAATCCTTGATGCATGCTCAGTAATCAAAAGGAGTTAATCCAAGAAGGCTGAATCATGCACGTTTGCGTAACGGCTGACATCAGCACCATTACAGAACAGTCTGACGAATGATCAGTTTCATATGAATATTGTCATGGTCATAAGATATTCACATAGACTTGAGAAATGGCTGCAATCACTGCATCGTAAGATGATGACGCTCTACGTACTCATCTGTTCAGACATTGGGATGGCCTCTTTTACCCCTTGTTCAACCTATAAGGGATGTGCAGCTCATCATTCTTGAAAGAGTGGCCACTGGCTTGTAGATGGGTGTAAAGGGCAGATTAGGGCAGATTACTGCCGTATGTAAGCTTGGAGAAATTTTCCAGTTAGACAAGGCTGAACAAGCTACTTAGATAAAATGTTTCTTTCACAAAACCTTATGGTACAGATGAACTGCTAACTTGCTGGGATCAGTACATCCACATTCTCAAAACTAGACTTCTCATAACTCAGGGATCTTCTTTACATGGCTCACTGTTGTTCAAGTAAGAAAACCCCATTAGGGTGCCCTATGACCATGAGTAAGAACTGGGCTTTCATTTCGCATTGTAGCAAGAGATGGGCCAGCTCCTTTTCCTGTTGGCTGAGAGACAAAGCAAGGTTTGCAGAAAAACATGGGGATGTACAGGATTCAAACCACAACCCCATCCAAAACAGAAGGACAACCCCTGGGTGGTGATCTTAAGATCTGAGTGGTGTAACACTGGCACCAAAGTACTGGACGGCCTGTTCAGACATCTCCAAAAACGTGTTGGCATGATTCAGGGTAACAGCAAAGAAAGCAATCTGACCTAGGGCTGATCACCCAACATCAGTGGATTATCACTTCAATGCTATTGCATCTGCACAGAACTGAACTTCCGCAGTCATCAATTACTGAACGAATCTCCCACAGTGTAGCCTCTTGGAGTCGAGCCGCAATCAATCAAAATATTTGTACATCGCTGTTCCCAACACGTCTCGTCACGAAGCAATTTTACACAGAACCTAGTCCAAACCTCTCTTGAGCAAGGCAATAGCCGTCGGAAAGGTAAAACTCCCTGAGAAACCTAGAGAGGAACCAGATTCAAGGGGAATACATCCTCCTCCTGCTCAGCATTTGACAAAAGTCTCCTAAAGCCTCCACCTGGACTGAAGGGCATAACGGCACCAACGAACTACCAATGGTTCTGGATGTGATGTTTAGGGATATCGTTTCTGCCTCCTGTATCGAGCAGGGAATAATTAAAACACTCGTGGTTACATTTCAAATCTTTATTCCAGTTTTTAATTTCCAAATGTACATTTGTAGCCATGTCATTTTTTCACATTTAAGGCACTCTGGGCTAAAATCGTAGCACAGCCCTGTTGCTTTTAAAACATTAACAAAATACTTTATTACTTTATCAACATGGAGCAAGATAAGACGAACATGGATACCTGGATATATAAAAACATTCCCCAATCTGTCTACGTTCGTACTGTGAGCTGGCGGTACGGTGACACCGCACTGTCGCTGAGACGTATCAGTGATGCAACGAGAATTAATTATTCGGCAAAATGAAAGGTCTGACTATTGTAAGGTTTAGGTTTTGCAGAACGTTCTAGCGCCTTTCACATACCATTTAAACTGAAGTCATCCCTCAAGTGTCAATAACAGAAACAGGAAGGTCTGAAGTGGTTTAGAGAGAACTGGAGTAAATATGTCTGCTGCCGTGGAGCCTCATTCGATTCATGAACACGTAAACGTCACAGTAGTCCAGGTTACGCAGCAGGTAAAAGAAATAATAAAAAAATAACAGCAATCGAAATATTACTACAATGTGTGCATTAAAACTGAAGTGTAATAGTATCAGTAGTAAATATTTCAGAGAATCCCTGTCAACTGACACCTGTGTGTTCTCTCCCTTAATGAGAAACTCGTCAGCGCACAGTGGTACAACACTAATTAGGGGAAAAAAATTGACTGGAGCACAAGTGGAGTGCGACCAGTCGTCAGCGATGTCAGGCTAGCAAGACTTCAACCATCCAGCTCCAAAAACAGGGATAGTTCCCCTTAAGGGACGGTGATGTGGAACGGAGAACCTGGGATGTGCTCCTCGCCCCACTTGACAGCTAACACGTAGGTGCCGCGCTCCTTCAGGATGTAGCTGACGTTGTACTGCATGCTGCCATTGTGTTTCACCATGATCTCCTCACATGGGGTCTGGGGCCCAAGAACTCCCACCAGGAGCATGTTCTTCCCTACACACCACATCAAAAACCAGGAAAAGAGTGTGTGTTGAAATACAAAATCAAAGTACAAAATCAAGTCTCATTTGGTGCAATACGCATTTACAGCATTTAGCAAACATCGTGATCCAGAGTCTTTGATACAATGTACATTCCAAGAAATTGTGGGAAAGGGTCTTGCTCGAGGGTGTCAATGCCACTGCAGTCCCTTCCAGACTCAAATATCTTTCCACAGGAATGAGTTTCCCTAAAATGGGCTTGTTTGGCATCATACCCAAAAATACTGGAGGCTGTAATTGCTGCCAAAGTTGCTTCAACTAAGTTCTGAGTAAAGAGTCAGAGTATCTCAAGCAGAGATGTAAATAATTACAGGCGTCGGCTGATTAGACACTGGATATTGCCACCGGAGGGCATAAAAAAAGCTTCTTCATTACCCTATAAAAAGGTTCTCAGAGGCTTCATTTGGGTAGTGTACCTCTGACATTTTCCAGTTTACACACTATGCATGATTGGACAGAGAAGCATAGATGGTTGGTTCATATTGTCCTAAACAACAAATCCAGGTTCTGTTTGGGATCTGACTGCGATCGGGTACATGCATTAGTGATAGGAGGGACATTAACATGCCAGCTATATCCGGAGGACATCCTGCGGTCATGTCACCTCTCAAGGTAGGGAATTTTCATCAGGATAATGGTCACCCACACACAGCAAGGGTTTCCCAGGAATGTCTCCACCAGACGGCAGCACTTCCTTGGCCTGTCTGGTTGCCAGATTTATTACTAATCAAGCATTTATGGGACCAGCCGGGATGGCAGCTTCAGCAGGATCTACAGCCTCGGCGGGTATCTAGAACCTCCTTTCAAACGTACAATTCTCCCCAACCCCAAATCCTTTTGCTCTAATATTGTACTCACTTGGCATATCATCATTACATTCATACACACAGTTTACCTCGATTCCAACAACTTCTTTACAGCAGGTTGTTTTATTTACATAACTAGATATCATGGAGAAATACACATGTATTTCAATCATTTCCATGTTTCTCAGAGCTTAATGCTTAGGGTTAAATGGTGCATACTATTCCACCCTGATCTGAAAACCTTAAAATGTTGCAGATCACTGAAGTATAGGTTACAACAGTCATCAGATGTGGTTCTTCTAAATGTACACGCACTGCAATCAGTTTGTAAACTGGAAGCAAGAGGCTAAACTCAAGTAGCTGAAAAATGCATAGCACAGCAAAGAGCTAAATAAAACATTAACTATCGGTGAAGAAATCCAAGAGCCCTGAGCTTCAACGTAAACTGACGAGAGTATTCCACAGAGCACAGATTAATTATTAAACACTTGAGATCTATTCCTGTCCTGTACACAACCGGGGGGGGAGGGGGTGTTTCTGCTCACCCGCTTTGCTGCAGTCAACAGTGAAGCTGGCTCTTTGGCCCACATAGGCCTTGCTCAGACCTGAGCCTCGACTGGTCACCTTGCTGGCATCTGAAGCACCTCTGGGGATGGCATTGGAGGAGCTGGTATTGATCGCCTTGACTACAGGATCTACCATCAGTGTGGAAGTCTCACTGGCATTTGTGACGTTCACAAGTCGTTGGCCTAAAGATGAAGATGTTTGGTTAAGTCTGGGGGGCAAGTGTTTTTATTTGTTTGCTTATTTAATGTCGCTGTCGGCATCAGTGGCCATCTTAGCGACACACCCAAAGTTATATCTGCATGAGTTCATCTCAAGACTAGTGTAGTGTATATATATATATATATATATATATGTATATGTATACACACACACACACACACACACACACACACACACACACAC
>JAUZST010005045.1:0-41584 GCA_034779995.1 Parotocinclus haroldoi
TTAGATAATTGTATTACTGTAAAGCTGCTCTGAGACAATGCTACATTGTAAAAAGCGCTATATAAATAAAATTGAATGGAATTGAATTGAATTGAATTAAATGTTAAAGCAACAATATTTCCAGATTTTGTTTAAGTAAAGCAAGTGGGTGAAAATGCACACTTGCAATCTTAATGTCGGACTGTTCAAAGTAAAATGTGTTCATTGATTAGATACTGATTGATTAGAGTGAGAAGAGCAGCCACTTAGCCATTGAGTTTATTTATTTATGTAGGGAAAGGACTGATTTGTTCTGTTTGAATGGATTGTTGATATTCAATAACAATAGTAAAAAGTTCAGGTTATAATTAACGTTACCTCGGGCAGATGAAATGGTCTCGGCTGGTCTTGACAACGGTTTCTTTAGCCCCCCTTACCCCGAGACCATTTAGGAAGGTGCTACATGTCAAAGTAACATCCACATAAATGCTGAGACCCAAGGTTTCTCAGGAGAATTTTGCCCAGAACCTCGCAGTTTCAGTGCTATTCACTTTATCACTCCATGGTTTTATTGTTATGGCTGATCGGTGTATAATGAGATGATCCGTAGTCACCGCTAGGAGACATTTTTCTAAATAAGGATGCAGTTCTGGTTTTGACACCAAGCAAGATGTACACTTCTTCCATTTGGTATATTGGTAGATTTAGTTTGTGCTGTCAGTGGAACATCTGTGGGCATGTTCCAGACAGCTGTGCAGGAAGGCGAGCTCATGAATGGCTTGCTCAAACCCGTCATCTCTAACGGATGGCCTCGTGTCAATTCTCCGGTGCCAAGTCAGCAGCTAATTTAGGTAACGGAGATGGAGAAACGCAGACGCGGGTTTGGAAATACATCCACGACTGAGGAATAGAATAGAACTGGCTTGGTGTCAGACTGGAGATGATTGGGCGTTGCTAGTTTCTTGAGGATGTTCCAGGAAAACATTGGGTGATGTGAAGCATTGCAGTAATTTTCATAAAATGAGATACACATAAAGACTATTATGAGTACACAGTTTCCCCTTTTTTTTACCCAGTTCTCTGGTTACTGGCTGGTCCTTATCACACACACAACTTACACCCAGTGTGTGCTGAATGTTCTTATGTGATTTAAACTATTGTTACTATTCATAAAGAGTACTGGTCAATCTCAGGCAACTTTATTTTATTTTATACATGGTTTCTCAAATGGATCTGTTCCGTTTCTTTTTGGGTTTTAAGTACATAATTACATAAAATGTAACCACATGACATTCACATTAATAGCATTATGACACTGAGCACATTCTAATGATATTCCAAAATTTGTCAAATCAAGTTTGGTAGCTTCACACAGACCGTTACTGAAGGTCAAACTGTGTTTATCAAACTGGGCCCCACATGCTACCCATCAATGTTTGCAAAACAACAGTACAATAAAATTAAGACGAGGCTATGTTCTGTCAGGAAGGATGATTCTCTCTTAAGATATGCCTAATTAATCCCATCTGCTGTTGTGAATGCACAATTAAGTTATAAATCTATGAATAAAAGACAATCCTGTGATTGGGTTATACTACAGTTACACTTTTTCGATCTCTTTGGTGTTACTGTTAATGTCATTGCTGTGATTATGAAGAGCGTTTGGTCTACGTCAGCAACCAGGAGCATTTCATTGACCTCTTTATAAAGCTGGAGTGACTTCATCTTACTAGGATAACTCCTCAGCCACTATGAACATTACTGTGTAAATGTCCATTACATTTGTTGTTTAAGAAACTGTATAATGACCATATATAATATAGTTATTTCTGTGTGTTTCCCTGAGTACAACCAGTAAATACAGGACATTTGTATGAAACTACTTAAAAACTACTTCTGTAGGCTACAATGACCAGTATTTAGCCTGATCTCATCTTCCATTTGAGCAATAGCAACATCCTAAGGATGTCATGTTGTCCCTTCTACAGTCTGAAGAAGTTCAGAAGATCAGAAATTGACACCATTTTGCTTTGAAAATGTTATTTTCTTTAGTTATTAGATTATTAAGTAAAAGAAGCCATTGCCATAAGGGAATAATGCTGCCACGATGGAGTGTACTTGGTCTGCAGTAATACTTAGGTTGGTAGTATATGTGCCAAAGTAATATCCGCATGGATGGCCAACGCAAGTTTGAGCAGCAGAACAGTGCAGAGAGCATCACGCTTTTTAAGGTGCTATGGATCAAATGTTTTGCTTGACTGGTGTAAGTACCTGTGTGGGAGTTCTGCTGTATTGTATAGCAAGGTGTTAACTTTAACTGGTTGCTTTTTTTGCAGTCGGTTTCGTGAGAAATGTTCCTGATTAACTATGCTCATGGTAAAGTACTGATGAGATGGCTTCCATACTGTAAGGGTATAAATCAGCTGCTGTATCCTAACTCTGTTCTGTATCCACAACCTTGAGAAATACTCAAGAGTATGTCCTTTCAGACACCATGGGTGGCTGCCATAAAACGTGCCGTGTCCAGTGACAGAGCTTTAAAGCCACTGGTCCACCACTCTTAAGTCTGGAATCATTTCTGCTCCCCAAACCCAAGGTGATGAAATAAAAACTTCTTGCACAGGACAGTCTGAGATTCTGACTGGCCCATTTGTATGTGCAATGAACTGAAAGATTGTGCACTCCATACCACCCCCTACTGGTAGCTGTGCATCAGTGCCTTCGCTAGCAGCACTTTGCTGCCAATAGTCATCAGTGTCACGTCAGGAGTCTTGCTGCGTTCTGGCTGTGTCAGTGCGGTTCAGCACTGCTGCACTAATGTGGCCGAACAGACGGAAGGGAAAGCTTAGGTGAGTGCGAGAGGAACAGAATGATGGTAGCCATGCAGAAGCACAATGAAATCACAAAAGACGTTGTGTACACTCTGTGTAGTTTTTGTGTGCTGCTTTGTAAGAGCTTTGCTGAGTGCTGGAAATGTTCCACTTTGCAGCATAAGTAGGCATGCAGCATTCCACAAGACACGAGTTCATTTGATGACTGAAAGTTGACTACACGTTGAGACTACTTGTGCTTCGTTAGTTCTTTGCAAGCAAAATATTTCTTAAGGAATATCTGTGAAATACTGTATACTGGGCTGTCATTCTTTGTGGGGCAGGATTTTCATAAAATCAATAAAACCATACACAAGGTCTGAAATCCCGTGATTTGTGTTAAACCCTCCTCAAATACAATATTTTATTGCATGAAATGTACTCTATGCCAAAGGAACCTGGTTGAGTCATTGTACAGTATGTGTGAAAAAAACTGCTAACCCTGTTCTGCGTTGTTCAGTGCTGCCCACTTCCTACCCTTTAGTAAACATTAAAATTTTATTAAACCAAATTTCTCAGTGTTAGGGTAAGGTTTGCTAAGAAGGCACCCATTTGCTTATTCATACTGACGTGGGACATTGATTGGGTTCGGGGATGGAAAAGGGTACTAGTGGTTTGCTTAGGGCTTTTATAGACCCCAGGACATGTTAGGACATGCCCATTAGGGTTGCTGGACCCAATTCCAGCAGATTCTAAATCTTCATATGGTAGGCATACAGATAGTTCTCATTTTATGATGGTTTAGCGTTTTTTGACTTTACAATCGGAATGAGATAATATGCAAACATTCAGATTAATCAGAAACTGTACTGAATTTTAAAGAGGAAATCAGGAGAATAACTGTCAATACATTATTCAGTCAATTGCACGAGATATCCAATATTTTATTGTAATGTAGACTATACAGGGGTACATACAGTATATGTGAAAATCCTCAATTTACAATTCGCCCACCTTACGATGGATATGTCTGAACGTATTCCCAGTATATAAAAGGGACTACCTATACTGGAGCAGTAAGCCATATTCAGTAAAGTCACTGACCAGCTGTTGTTTATTTCCCTGTTGAATAAAACTAGTAAATAACTAATTATAGAAAAAAGATACTTTTGCTTTGCTAATGTATTGTTAATGTTACTCTCTGTAAGTGCTTGGAACTATATTAAAAGCTTTTATGACAAACTTACGCTACAAATTAGTTGCTGATAACATAAAGATGTTATAAACGTACAAAGTAATAGTTTTATTAGTTTTGTAGTTTTATTAAGAAGAAAGGCTGTGGACATGTGAATATCTACTGGCCTTTTCTTAGATCCCCCTGTTAGAATGTCTATGTCCATGCCCTGTATGCTGAATATTTTATCAGGTCTTGGTTTGGGCAGTACAGCAGCCAACTTGAGCTGCAAAGTCCTGTCAAACCATCATGTATTTGCCTCCAGATTTCTGTAGTCCCACAGGTACGGGTTTTGTCATGTCTAATGTTATCTGCACTGACACTCGTTACATTTCTCAGTTACTGATGCTGTTGAAATGACACTGAGTTCTGCATTCTGGGACTGTGGCTGTAGTGTGTAGTATGTCATAACTAGTAACCATTTAAGCCCTTGGTTAATTTAATGGAAAGGTTTTCTGTAGTGAGTGAGTTTAGTACCTGCCCTAGAGTGTCATTAAATTATACTGTCAAACAACTTAGTTAACCTGCTGATAACTGTAAAACAGCAGCACTATACATTGTATTTATTCTGGGAAATGTAAAACGCTTTATGCTTTTAGTGATGATACCATAATGCATTGCTTATAAAAATTAGCGGGTATTTCAATAGAAATATGAAGAGGATCGCACGTGAACTGTTGGACAATCTGATCTTGTCCATGCCCCATCACAGTGCATGTTTGGCACTCTTGGGAGATCAGACACCCTACTGAACAGGTAATGTGGGGGCACTCTCGTGCAGTTTGAAATGCTTCTGTTCACCCTCATGAATTTATCACTTGGTAGTCAATCACCATAAGTGAGTTTGCATCTCATTTGCATAATCAAACCACGTTTTTGACTTTTCATTTGATTTTCCGATTATCTTGTTTAATAAAATCAAATCAAATGTTTCTTTTTTATTACTTCATATTCATTTTGAAATATCCCCTCATTTTTGTGAGCAGTGTATACTGTCCCAGACCCTGCAATTTTAAGAATATTATGAATAGTACAGTAGTTGCCATTGCCCGAACACACACGTTTTAGTTTATACTATTACAATGAATAAGTTATAACTTAATGTATACATTTTTGTTGCTTTTCATTTGGTGGCCTAAATGTCCATTGCTTGTTTTTAAAGCCAGAGTAAACAAATATTTCTGAAGAACATTTTCTTTGTCTTTGGAATATTTATTGATTACTGTAAAACATCTTCGAGCCTCTCAATACCAATTCTGTTAGATGGAGTCACGTCATACTCATTGTGGGAAAACTACACCCATATATAGTGTGCCATCAACCAGCCATTCTTATCATTAGTTGTTGAGCACCTTTAGCCTATAGCTGTATGCATTTAATACATCCAGGGTTCAAATCCCACCTCTGCCAAGCTGCCATTAGTTGGTATTAATTGGTAAATAAATTAATTGGTTGATATTAGTTGGTAAAAAAAATAGACAGTTCTTATAGTTGATGTGTTCTGGATGTAAGATAAATGGCATTCATTCATGTGGACATCGATTTGATACCTGCCCAAACGCCGTTGTAGACCAGGTGATCATGTTTTGACTGATTTGTGTGTACATTATACAGTATTTTTTTCTGACCCAGCTTATAATAAAGCATTGACACAGAGGCACTCAGCAGGAAATTGAGAAGGTCAAAAAAGGAAATCACTTGTACACTGTTCCTCTGCTAGAGTCAGATACAAGAATCTAAAATAAGCAGCAAATGTAGAGGCACTGACTCTATATATAATTAACTATCATGTATCCACCTTCCTCCTCCACAGTCCTCCTCGCTTTCTTTTTCTTTCTTTGTCTTTCACCAGCTTTTTTTCTATTAATAAAGCATTTATAGTGTGCCATCACCCGGCCATTCTTAGTATTACTTGCTGAGCATAGTAACACCTGTAGCTTATAGCTGTATGCATCCAAGGTTCGAGTCTCACCTCTGCCAAGCTACCACAGTTGGGTCCTTGAGCAAGAGCGTAGTATGACTGTATTGCACCCCCCCCCCATCCCAAACCAACCAAAAAGGAATTGAAATGGCAGGGCATGACTGTATTTTGCATCCTTAGATACGTTCTTGTTGTACACTCGAGCATTACTTTTTAACTTATTTTACAGGCAGAACTGCATCCTTCGTCCCACTGCGTTAACGTTATTTATCTCTGACTGTGACATCTCCCATGCCTGAATGAAATGTTCTGTGGAGATTCACTCTGTGATGCATTATCTTAGACCTCCGCTGCCCAGCAACCTCGTCTGTCTGTTCTTTTTACTCTTTATGTCATCTGACGAATATTTGCCCAGACATTCTCTCGGGTTGAACGGATGAGTTTTCTGCTTACACATCATACAGAGCGGCGAAACTGACCCTGACTTACTTAGCGATGTCCATCAGGATCAAATGGCGTTAAGGTTACTTTAATGGCCAGACGTAGGCTTCTTTATTTAGACCAACAGTCTAAAAATATTCTTTTTCTCCTTCTGGCTGCTATAGTCTAGGTTTTATTGTAGAGTTTTTGCTTCACCTGTGGAACTGAGACATTATAGTTTTGAGCGCTATTATCAAGGCTATTAAATTAAGACAGTACAGCGGCTCTTTAATGGCCGTAATGAAACTGACGATCGCTGTTGGTCCTCCATCACACTTAACAACTGTGAGAGCTATAAAGCATGATCATTCCTGTACGAATATATCTACATCTCACTGAATAAGTGCTTGAGCTTTGCTTTCCCATATTTCATTCATAACGAGTGAAATTATGATGTAAAGCAAGCAGTGGGACAGATTTTTAGACAGGGTCAGCCCTCAGACTAGCAAAGCTAGCTAACTCTCAGGGGGTAAAGCATGATGTTGAATGCTTATTTTTAGCTTTTTAGCTAGGGGTGGACGATATATAAATATAATATAAAAAATATAATATAGCAACACTTAAAGACATTTTCACAATACACAGTATTTATCATGATACATTACTTTTACAAACAAAATGCATCAATATTCTTAAAAACTGCTAGTCAGATATGAAACCATAGCAACATGATTTAGATTCCAAATAAGCACCAGTTTGTACAATTTAACAAGACTAATTACACTAATTATAATAGAAGCAGGGTGCAGTTTTTCATAGTTTCTAAGCACTGCTGAGATTCTGGAGATCCTCAGAAAAAGCATATTTACAAGCTTGATCTTTGTGGAAGTTTGAAAGACATTTCAGGAAGACCCCAGGGGATATATTAACTTATGAAAAAGGGGTATATAATATCACCTTTAAAATGAAAATGAAATGATCTCTTTTTTACTTTTACAAATTTGAAGGCAGTATTTATATATTCCTCTCTGATCTGATTATTCACAGTAAGTCAAAGTTAAGTCAAAAAGCACTGACTCTATATATAATTAACTTTCATGTATCCACCTTCCTTCTCCACGCTTTCTTTCTCTTTCTTTTTCTTTTGCCATCTTTTTTAGCTTTTTCTTCTATTAATAAAGCAGAAGTGGCTTATCGTAACCTGTGTGACAGCATTAAAAATAATCCTTTCCTCTGTGAGGGACTGAAGCCTAAAATTTAGCGGCTAGAAGGGCAGGATTTCTTTAGCTCATCTTTCTGTGTAAAGAAACTCGTTAAGGTTTAAATGACTAAATTCTCCTGGGTAATTCTGGTTAAATGGATCGATGTTAGTATTTATCAAAAGTTAAAGGACATGTCGCGTGCTGCGTCGTGGACTTTTCTCAAAGGTTGCCAAAACCATCGTTGATGTTTGTTGGTCGGTAGCGGTTCTTCAGACGATCACTTCACGGCTTGTCATCCACAGTCCTGGCTTCTCTGAAGTTGGCTATGAGGGATGTAGCAGTGCTGTGCGAAATTGGTGATCTTTCTCAGCGTCAGTTGTTGAAGTCTGTTGCTATGGTATGGCAGCTGCGTCCCCCAAACATCAGTATTGTCAATTCCATATTCAGTTACCTGTGATGAACAAAAGTTTAACTTTGTGCTGATAACCACAAGAGATATTGCAAATCTGATTAATCAGTTTCCGACACAATTCTGGTCTATTTTGATATGCTATATGACCACCTTCCCATTGGGAAAATCCAATGGTCCAATATGGCGGCTTTCAAGATGGCAGCCATGTTCCAGACATAGACCTCTCACCCATTACTTCAGGGGTATTCAGATATGTCATTTTCCCTTTTGTTTTCTGCAATAAAATGGTGTCTTGTGACTTTTGACTCACCCTGTATTTATTTCAGTGTATTTTTTGGGTTCCCCACTAACTGATGGAGTGCTAACATGCTTAAAATGATGGGGTGGTGGGGGTGTT
The DNA here is from genome assembly GCA_034779995.1 of Parotocinclus haroldoi. Lineage (NCBI taxonomy): Eukaryota > Metazoa > Chordata > Actinopteri > Siluriformes > Loricariidae > Parotocinclus > Parotocinclus haroldoi. The sequence continues at coordinate 8,376 of JAUZST010005045.1, forward strand.
TATCAGAAGTAGGAGAGCAGAGTGTTGGACATGTCTCATGAGAGATATTTAGATGGTAATTATAAAAGACAGGAACACTGGCTCCCAGCTGGGCTTGACGTGACTTGTAGAACGGCGGCATTTAGTTCAGCACACACACTTTCCTCCTGGCCTGCTTGTATTTCATTTTCACTGCAGCTAAATTAGCAACCAAAGTCCTGTAATCGCACAGACACACACAGATCTCAGAGAACGATACAAAAAACGCCAGAGGTCAAATGTAATAAGTCGTGTTGTCAAAAGCTTAAAATGCTTAGTCAAGTTAATCACCCCAATTGAATCATGTCAGTCACAATTAATCTTTTCACCTGCTCTTATTTGACACACAGTAACAATTAGTTTCTGTATGCTTAAATATCATGGAACAGTCATAAACACAAGCTTAAAAACATTTATTACATTCAAGAAATTACAGCAGTGCTTTCCAGACAAAATCTTCATTAAGAACTGCACATGTCAAGGCCTGGGGTAATATTAGTTGGTAAAAAAAATAGACAGTTCTTATAGTTGATGTGTTCTGGATGTAAGATAAATGGCATTCATTCATGTGGACATCGATTTGATACCTGCCCAAACGCCGTTGTAGACCAGGTGATCATGTTTTGACTGATTTGTGTGTACATTATACAGTATTTTTTTCTGACCCAGCTTATAATAAAGCATTGACACAGAGGCACTCAGCAGGAAATTGAGAAGGTCAAAAAAGGAAATCACTTGTACACTGTTCCTCTGCTAGAGTCAGATACAAGAATCTAAAATAAGCAGCAAATGTAGAGGCACTGACTCTATATATAATTAACTATCATGTATCCACCTTCCTCCTCCACAGTCCTCCTCGCTTTCTTTTTCTTTCTTTGTCTTTCACCAGCATTTTTAGCTTTTTCTTCTATTAATAAAGCAGAAGTGGCTTATTGTAACCTGTATGAGAGCATTACAGATAATCCTTTCCTCTGTGAGGGACTGAAACCTAAAATTCAGCAACTAGAAAGGCAGGATTTCTTTAGCCTACCTTTCTGTGTTTTAAAGAAACTCATTAAGGTTTAAATGACTAAATTCTCCTGGGTGATTCTGGTTAAATGGATCGATGTTAGTATTTATCTATTAATTTAATGTGAAGACAAAATAAAAGATAAACTAGATGAGAAACATCAGGAACAAATCAGAAATTGGCACATCAGCAAGAAGAGAAAAAAACAAGAGAATAAGGAGTCCAAAAATGAAAGACACACGTTAAACATGTGACTTGTTGCAGTCTGATAAATTGTGAAATCCTTGATTATTTATCCATTAATATCAACAGTATGCGATGATAGAGCTAATAGGACGGGAAGATAAATAAATAACAAAGATGAGAAAAAGAAAAAGCTAAAAAGAAAGAGGCAGATAAACAGATTGAGCAGATAAGAAAATGACTGACTGAATGAAGGCTGTTTATATGGAAATGCTTATATACAAACCCAGTGTTATGTAAGGGAGGCAGAAGGAAAAGAAAAGTGGGAAAAGAGTAAGCAAAAAGAAATCAGGAAAGAGATTCAAGAAAGATAATTCAGAAAACAAGATTATATCAGGACGTAAAGAAAGAGGCGTTTTATTGAGTTAGTTTGCTGTATTATTGTTAGAAATTTGACAGTTCTCATTTATGTACTGTAACATATTTATTTTATTGTTTATACGTACATTTCTTAATATTTAATTATAAAAAAAATAGGGGATATTTCAAAATGAAATATTCCATAATGAAATATCCCTTGATTTTTGTGAGCAGTGTGTGAATGAAAGGCAAAAATAAATACACGCCAGAAAGACAGAGAAAATAGAAGTTGCCAGAGAAAGAAAGATGATAAAAAAAACCCATTTGATATGGAAATTTAGGGAAAACATAGAATGTTTTAGTATTTAACTGTCTAAAAGTTCCTTTTAAAAGTTGAAAGGAATGCAAAAAAATGAGAGAAAGAAGAAAAAAACAAGAACAGCTCGGAAGAACAAAAATCACATTCAATATGCAAATTTTAACGGGCTGACGATTGTTTAATATGCTATTGGTAGCTAACCATTAAGATGAAGGCAGAGTATTAGATGATTATACTTCTTTATTACACTGCTCACAATAATTTGGGGACATTTCATTAGGCCTTGGCCACCCTGCCCTGGGATTGAACCCAGGACCTTCTAGTTGTGAGGTAGCAGTGCTACCCACCGAGCCATCTGATCACATAGCGCATATGATTCCAAATTTTAAACCCATCTGCAGGCTTCTGAACAGAGTACTATTTTATTAGCAGTGTGCTAGCTGGCTTAAAATCAGAGATGCCATCGGGACATGGCAGCGTTTCCCTACTGTAGAACAGTTTTTTGTAGAACTGCTATTAATGTGTGCTCATAGATATTTTATGAGCCGCGTCAATTAATTTGAGTCACAGAAAAGAGCCAGAATCCCAGTTGGCATAAAACAGATACATTAGTCTTCTTAACTCATCCATTTTACCTTAAGTGGAAAATCAAAGCCTAGTCAAAGAACTGATTATTGACACATTGTGGTATTTTCTTCTCATCCAAATAATATTTTTTTCAATTTTCTAAACCTCCTCTTTCTTTTTAATAATAAACCCTGTCGGGTCAGCGATTATCTATCCAGTAGAAAAGAGAAAAAGCAAGCAAATGAGATGCAGAGTTATCTAATCATGGAAGCTTTCCGTTGTGAAACTTTCTCTTTTCACTTTGTGAGTACAAATGCTTCTGCCAAGTAGGCTGGCAATGAGCTGCTGGCACTGTGGCAAACGAATCATTTGAGACAACGATGTAATTGGAATGATCTCACACACATGATGAAATTAGATGCTTTATATTGGTGTCATGCAAAGCAAAATGGAAAAACCATGAAGTTCCTTTCAAATTCCATAACGGTATACCCAGTGGTAATTACAGTGCCTCTTCAACCTTAATAATTATATAACATATTAGTCTGTTAGCTAGCTGTTGCATTGTTGTCAGAAGTGATTTATTTATATTTATTGATTTATATCCAATTGAAAATGCCTAATTCCCCTTAAGAAAAGATTTGCACATTTTTTTTATCATTGTATAAACACTGAATTGGGCCTGCTAGGTGAGATCACAACACAGTGCAGCGCAAACTGAGTAAGCTGAAACTTTCCAATGTGACAAACTTTAGCTAACACTGTTGTTTGATTATTTTTTTTGGTTCCTTTAAGTTTGACTGCAAGCATCAAAATGTGATGTTTGTTTTTCATGTGCCAATCATGGATAGAAGTTGTGTGACTGAGGTTTTTTGTGGTTTTAGTCGAGAGAAAAAATGAGAGAAAGAAGGAAATAAAACAAAGAAAAGCTTGGAAGACCAAAAATCACATTCAATATGCAAATTCTAATGGGCTGATGAGCTCTCTCAGACGATTGTTTGATATGCTATTGGTAACTAACTATTACGATGAAGTCAAATATGAAGGGCACTTTTTAACACAAAGGTAGGAGAACAAGCAGAGGAAGGAAGAGAGAGAAGAAATGATGGAAGAATAAGAACGAAAAGATGGGAGAAATCAAATGAGAGATAAAAATGGAGAAAGAAAAGCATTAAGAAAAAAAATCAGCATTCAACATGCAAAGTATTAGAGGATTATGGAACTTCCTTACACTGCTTACAATAATTTTGGGGACATTTCATTATGGGATATTTTATTATAAAATATGTCCTACTTTTTGTGAGCGGTATATTTAGCTGTTTTTTGGATAAGATAAAGGATAAAGAATGACCGAAAGAGAAATGGGACGCGTGGGAAAACGTAATCAGTGTTAAATGATTACAGTTTGATCACATCCCCCAAAAAAACTGTATTCAATTTATGAGTAGTGGTTAAGAGGTTGTTTAAGAGGTTTTCTGAGAAATGCATTCACTTTTCCTATTCACATTGTTTTTAATGAATTTATTTTTTACTGTAAGGCAGTCTTGTGAAAAGATCCCCCTGAAAATGTTCAAAATGCTTTAGCTGATAGGTAATACTTGTAGATTAGTTTTCTCTATGCTCAGTTATTGTACAAACATGCAGGTCAGATGAAATATTGGATAGGTATTTCCTACAGAGCCTACAGCTCCTCAGAATCTGTAGATACATTAGTCTAGAGACAAACTTGTAAACTGCTTCTGGAACAGATGTTGAAATGTATGAGCAGATGAACCTCACAGAGCATGTATTGAACCAAAGAACAAAATGTTACACCTTGACATGCTTTGTTCCAGAGCAATGACTTCTCGATTGCCCTTTACGGTACTTTTTGTAGGTGCCTGCCTTTGTGTGTGTGTGTGGGTGTGTGTGTGTGTGTGCATGTGTGTGTGTGTGTTGCTTTGGACACCTGCAGCACCTGCTCCTCATCCAGCCGGAGCCTGTTAGTGTGTGAGAACACATGCTCTCCCTACTCATTACTGCACTATTGGGACAGAGGCCAAAAATAACAGCACTAACGAAGTGTCGGGTACAGTGTGCCATTTCTGCTTATTTAGGAACTGTAAAGTGCATCAGAAGTGCTGAACATAGGAGACAATCAAACTTTCCAATGCCAGTTGTTGGTAGATCTAAACAGAAAAAAAGATTAGACAGCATTTACACTTGGTCTTTTCATGCATCTTGTATCTGGATTATATCCTGACCACATTCTTTTACAATTAATAGTCAAATATGTCTCCAGCTAGGCAGATTGATGTCTGATTGGTTTATCTTTTGGGATATGCAAATTATCTCATACTCATTGGACCACCACATCCTGTATGATTGAAAAATGTTAGTTTGCTATCCATGGTCGTCGTAAGAATCTCTTTAGTGGAATTAAACGTGAGGAAACGAGAGGAAAAGTGTTGGACAAAGTGAGGAGAAAACAAAAACTCTAATACAAGGCAGTGATCTTTAAAAATACATGGCTGATCCGTCCGAGTAGCCTAGACTTTTTGAGCGATGTTGCAGTTATTTAAATGGAATTTGCTTCCATGAGCAATTTCACAGTGCAACCTGTGGGGCTTCATGATGTTCATGATCATTTCAAATTTGGTGATCTTTGACATTCCAACTAGATTACCCTGATCACTAGCTTTTTCAACAGTGACCTGAAGGGCTCTGTATACATGGACTGTGGTAGCCTTTAGGTTAAGGTACTGGATTATAGACCAGACGGGCCAGGGTTCAAATCCCACCTCTGCCACAGTTGGGTCCCTGAGAAAGACCCTTAACCCATAATTGCTTGGATTGTAAGACTGTATTATAAGACTGTATCATTGTCAGTCACTCTAAATAACGGAGTCTGCTAAATGTATAGGCGTACTGTTAAGCTGTGATGTAACTGGCGCTGTCTCTACTTTATCTCTTGGAGCTTTTTTAGTAGAATGCTAGCTTGATTTCTGGTGCTAGCACTCAGTATGCACTCAGTAGTCTACCTGGTGTGTTTAGCTTTTTTGTTCTACATAATATCAGTGCTCAAATATTGTTAACACAACAATTAAGATATCGGTGATGGTACAAATCACCCTGTCATTGGGTTCTGATAACGCACCACCAGACTTTAACATGTCAAGCCCTAGGCCTTCAGGAACGGCCATTCCCAGCAGCTGTCTCTTACCACGGAGCAATCTGGAGCTGCGTTTGTACCAAACCCTCTCTGAAATATCTTTGTACCTCAACCTTTTTATAACTTGCATATCTTTTTTCATCAACATGTCAATGACCTCTGCATAATTTGGGGGTTATTTATAAGTAATTCTCTGCTTGAAAAACTTTGGTGTGGCGGGACTTGACTGGTCTGCACTGAACCCTGACCTCAACCAATACCTTTGGGAATAACTGGAATCCCATTTTGTATATTCTAAACTATGTAGCCAATATAATGTATAGTGGTGGCTGTGATTCAGTGATACTGGACCAGAAGATCCAGGGCTTAAGTCCCACCTCGGCCAAGCTGAATACTTGAACAAACCCCTTAACCCACAGCTGCTTGGATTGAAAAATGTATCAATGCAGCAAATGTTCTGCGAGTCTAGGATAATACTTTATTTTTAGTATTCAATCTGTTGCCACTGATGCGTTTGGCTGCAATCACATATATTGTGATAAGGATCGTGTATCGTGAAAATGGTAAATGTATCGTCAACGTCCACCAATACCTTCAAAATTCTACCTTCGGATTCTCAGCAGTCTTTTTGAAAAGCCAAATGGTAGAAGACATGCAGGGCCACCAGGGCTTCGTCTTACTTAGTGTAATTCAAACATGTGCTATATGTGCATGTGCGTCTGTGTGTCTCCCTCACTTTCATATTAGCTGTATTCATGCCACTCGTCACACTGCTCTGCTGTGATTGTGCGTCTTGTTCGGATGATGCTAATCAGGCTTTTTTATTCCAGCGGCTGATAAGCTGATTAACAGATGACAGACACAATGATGAGGCCTGCGGCCGCCGCTCTGTGTTCTACCCTCCTGCCTGCTAGCAGATATTTAGCTGAACGCATGAGCACACACAAATGCTGCCCGCATTCAGCCAAACCGCTACCTTCCGCTCTGCTAATTAGAATCACAAAATAGACCAGACTCTACCTATTAATAATGCAATTAGTCCTCTTCCTCCTGAGCTGCAAAGGCCTGTTGTGTGATCTGAAACCTTTTTGTTCCTTTGTTGAACACCTGCATTAGGACAGTGTGTGTTTACACTTAAAACTAACTGGATAACGCAAGAAATATGGTTCGGGCAACAATTTGAATAATAGGTCACCGGAGAGCACGGTACGAGACCTAAACCTGTCGTGGATGGTGCCCCAGTCCATCATGGGGCTGGAAGGGGTTGCTGTTGCAGCACTGGGAGGAGACCAGCCACAACCATGGTCCCCACCCTGACTTATTGCTCTTCCTTGACTAACCTCCCCTGGTTCAGAAACATCAAATCGTGCCTGTACACCATGCCTGGGAGGAAGGTGTCACTGGTACGTGAACCCAGGTTTGCACAATGGTGTACAAGCACATACTTTATAGTTAGATCTGCTAATATGGGTTAATAGTCTAATACTAATATATCATTTTAGATTTGCCACGGCTCCTGTGTCTCCATGGTTAGATCCAGCTGCTGGGAACAGCATTTTTAGCAGGGACGTATTGTCATGTACTGGCTAGATCTGAGTTATAGTCAAAATAATAACACTGTTTCTACAAACTGTACTGGTTCAATGTACATACGAGCGAAGAATCTGTTCAAAAAACACATTTCAAGCTTTTCAACACATATATGCCTCTTTATAGAACTGTTTTAATTGTAGCTCTTTTCCACTCAAAGCATATGCATGGAATTAGGCTTTTTAATTTCACAGAATTAGCTGGAGCACAGGAACGGCATGGCGAGCGAGAGACATAGTGGGGAGTTTCTTAATCGCCTTTCTTTTGTGTCTGTCTTCATTAAAGCAGAGATGAACTAATGAGGTGGAGCATTTCTTTTTCTTCTTAATCATTCTTACTCTAATGTTTCTGCTGCCTGACATCAAGCAAAGCAGGGTGCAAGAGGGTAAATGTGGAGGAGGAAAGGCAAAGTAGTAACACTAGAGAAAATATGAAATCACAATTGCAGCAAATGCGCTCACTGGCCGGGTTTGAGTCCCAAAAGAGGCTGGGGTTGCCCAGGTTAGGGGTAACACACAATCATGACTGGATGGGCAAGGGGGATTTGCAACAGCCAATCCCTCCAGCTCTCTGCTGGCATCCCAGCCAGGGCATGCTTATATCTGTACTATGTCCGCACCTCTAATTTAGGATATGGGATAAAAACAGCACATTTTTTTCCTTATAATTATTTCTTATAATGCTTTGACAATTGGAATCTAGTAAACCAATTTACAAAATGGACTTGGAACATGTGTTAAGTGACAGGCCAAGCCACGCACATGTTACTTGATGCAGTGTGACAAAGTGGTGTCCATGAACACAATGGTCATTCTGGAATAGCTCCAAAGGTCTTATGTGCAGATGGGAGAATCTTCCAGATGCACTCCACCAATCTGGACTTTATGGCATTGTGGCAGAAGCCTCTGCTTAGTAAAAGACACATGAAAGTCAGCCTGGAGTTTGGAAAATGCACATGAAGGATCCACAGACTGTGAGAAACAAGACTCTCTGGACTGAGAAAACCTAGATTGAACTAAGTTCTCAGTGTCAAGCCAGACTTGAAGTCAATCAAACCACTCTATAAATACCTGGAAATGGCCGACGGTCTCCATCCAGCCTGATGGAGCTTGAGAGGACTGCAGTAAAGAATGGAAAAAAAAAATTCCCAAATCCAGATGTACAAACCTTGTGACATCGTGTCCAAGAAGACTAAGGACTGTAATAGCTGTCAAAGCTGTTTCAACTGAATAAGGGGGCTGAATACTTATGTCAATGCAAAACTACTACTAATACTACTTTCTAAAATACTGTTCTTATTTCAGAGTCTTGGGGAAGAACTCGTTTATTAATGAATGGATTTTTTCTTGAATGCATTGCACCCACATTTTTTTTATCAATTCAAATCCCTTAAAATATTTACTGCCAGCATGTTTAACCACAAACTGCTTCATTTGGAACTTTCTTGGAAAACACATTATACACTGCTACATTATGCACACGGTATTCTCTTCAGACCGTTTGATGAGATATCCAAATTTAAACAAGAAGTATGACAACCCATATCAGCCTGATATCTTCTCCCAGGTGCCGGTGGCTTCATGACGCTACGCACAAAATGATGTAATCATCCATTATATCGATGGTATTTGTAGACGTTCTATCTTGTGCAGACACTGTGCTTGTAACGTCGTTGTCACAGATTTCCTGACAGCTATGTATGATCTGAGGAGGCACCCAGGGAGCAAATGGAATTGTAGAAGATGCCCTCTGGCTACAGCTCTGTGCTAAGGTGTAGGAGAGTGATTGGTATTAGTTCGGCAGCGCAGCCTGTTTTCTCAGGAGTTCTCTGTGCTCTTTTCAAATGCTAGATGTCTGGTTAATGCTGATTTATGCTGGCATCGGTGCCTAGGTGTGAAAACTGATGTTAAGATTGTGCGTGGCAAAATTACTTCGAAATATGCGTCATGCGTACCGTGTAGTGAGTCGAGCCTATTCTGATTGGTTGAGTCTAGAAGGATATTTTAAGGTATTGCAGATAAAATCCTACACAATCATACAACCAGTATAGAATTAGCCAAAAAATCGGAATAAAGTGGTTTAATTATCATATAGACTTCATTAGGAACGCTGGACTAATATTGAATAGGGTTTCGCTTTGTGATAAAAAGCTCTGTTTTAGCGTAGCACGTACTCCACAAGAATCCCTTGGGATTCTGCTCCGTGTTGACACGTTGAATCTTGCCCTTTCATGCTGTGAATCTGCCATTCTACCACATCCCAAAGACCGTCTGTTGGATTCGGAGTCGGGAAATGGAAGGCCAGTGAAGAACAGTGTGAAAGCATGTTTGAATGAAGCAAAACCAGTTTGAGACTACTTGTGCTTTGTGGCATGCCGTTTTATTATTCTGGAAGTAGCCATTAAATAAACTGTAAATTGTAACGAAGAAGGGGTGCACATGATTAGAAACAGGGGCGATCCTAGGGTTCGATGAGATTGGGGACTTAGACTAATGTCTAGGGAGGTCTTGTGTCGATTTCTTTATGTTTTAATACTCAGGTTTTACACCTTTTTCTCACACTTATGCACTGGGTCTAAGATTCAGAAGGATTTAAAATAAAACACTTAATACACTTTAATTGAATACACTTAATAATCCTGTCAAGTGACATTCAAGCACTGATTGACTTGCCGAAAGAGAGACCATAGCACCACCTTCACCTACCTGCAATACTGAACCAAGTCCATGGATATATGTTGCCAAATTCTGATTCCACCATATGTTTTCCCAGTCTTTAATTGCCCAGTTTTTACTGGTGTTGTTACTGGTGTTGTAGCTAATACGCCTCAGGGTGTGACGTACTTTCTGTGATGCCTATTTGCTCAAACCAGTTGCACTGGATGGTTATCTAATTTAAAGTAGACTTGCTGTAAGCCTGAAGCAGTCTGACCATTCCGTGAAAACTCCTGAGGTCTCAACAAGTAGAGTATTAGCAAAGAAAAAGTAGGCTCTTTTTGAACTCTTTGCAATTTTGTTGAAATTTGTTCAATTTAAAATTCCAAACAAGTTATGTCCCTGTAAAGTTTTGGGGGAAGTTCTAACTTACAAAAAGCCGCCAGCGATCCGTATTACCTAATGTCCATTTTCCAGTGTGTATAAGTAACTGCGTGCGACGTCCAGCGTACACCTGCTGTGTTCTCTAACCGGCTCTTGCTGTTTGGCGTGTAGCGTAACGTAAATTTGATGTGAGTCGCGATGGCAGAATTGAACCCAGAGGCTAGGGTGACATTAGAGCGGAGATGAAACTTTCGGAAAAGGTTAGGATGTTTTCTCACTTATTCTCAGGTGTGGAGGACGAGAAAAGACAGGGGTGCTTGATCTTTTTGCGCTGGAAGCTTGTTTCACATTCGCTGTTGGTTTCACCTTTCACTTTTGCCCAGTGGCGACGGTTGTGAAGGTTCAGGGCAGAGGAGAGACGGGAACATTTGGGGACAGGGTGAAAGAGAGACGAAAGCGATAGAGTTACAGATGGCTGGAGGGAGGCTGGTGTGGAGGCATGGCCTGACTGTCGTCATTCTGGGCTTCGGATCTTTTTCTCCCTCCTCCCTTATTTTGGGAAAACAGCGTTGTTGCAAAATGGGTAAAAATCACAGCGTTCCTCTATACTGTAGCATCTCTAACTGTTTAGGGTTGCATTTGCCTACTGGATTGACCTGAGGAGTAAACAGCAGATTTATACACCGTGTTTATACCAGATTTATACATACCGTGTCTACCGACCCTGAAACTAACATAGGATGGGATTAAGGGCAGCAAAACAGCTACTAAACATTTTTGCAGAGACTCAGAAATGAAGTATGTGTTCAAGGAAATGAAGTATTTGATTATTAAATTAAGTTTGAAGTTCACATCACACCCTTCTGTAAACGTATTGGCTGGATTGCAAGAAGTAGAACTGTAAATTGGATTATTGCTCGAGTGATGTAAATCTGGAACTTTCCCAATATTGGATTACTCAGTATAATATCGTTGATCATATAAATAATAAAAATCAGCAGTTATTGGTTTATTAAGTGCATGTAAATGCATTCCTTGTTAGGTCCTAGCTCCATCTATTCAGTGATGAAACAGAATCAGTGAAAATCCTTCTTACTGTTCAACTCCATCCTTTAATAGTGATGATGAACATTGAGTCTGTAGTTCTCCTAGGTGGTAACTGCCGACACCTTAAAATCCCGAAGCGCTTGAGACAGTGGAAAAGCTCCAGTCTGGTATTAGGGACCAGCACTGGATCACTAAATCCTGGAATGAATGTTCTGCTTTGATCTACAAATTTGTGAACTGTGTGTCTCTAAATGCTACCATAAGGTCATACATGGACACCCACGTATGCATAACATGAAACACAAGATCAAACCCAAACGGATGCTCTGATATGGGCAGAGCAAACAGAACTCCGTCAGATGAAAGCCTTCATCTGCTGTCCTGATTAACACAACGCTGGTCAAAGAGAGCACATGTGAAGCGGTGTGAGCTCCTCCTACACCTTCCAGCTCATCCTCATCATACACGCGTACTATAAATCTGTTACGCAATGCTATTCACACACTGATTATTAGGATCATCTCGCATTAATTATGACTGTATAGTATGACCACACAGGCTTACATAAGCTTAGTATGCTGGATGCCTCCTATTGATGCATGGTTGGTCGAATTGTGTATGACCTGTGTGAGCTTCATCTTATTCTTCTCGACACTTCATTGCTCAGTTCTGAGGAGCAGGAGCCCTGGCTGATCCCATTGCTGTGGAAACGAGGCTTGGTTCGTCTTAGATTGCTCTCAAGGTCATGTGTGGTCAAATGTGTGGGAAACCTTTTGTCCAAATCCTTCCCATTCAGCTGCAATTTTAATTTATACCATCTAGCAGACACTTATCCAGGGCTGACAACCCACTGTAGTCGCGTAACAGAGGAGTTATGTGTAATGTCCCGGGGTTAGAGCAAGGTATAATCCACTTTCACTCTGGGGTAATATCTAGTGTTTTTGTATTCTTCCATCTGCCTGCAAGAACGATGAATACACAGAAAAAATTGTAACAACTGGTATTGAATCACCACAGGTTGACATTGGGTAGTATTGTGACTATGAATGTAGGTGCCACGTAAAGGGGTAAGGGTGCCTCTGTGTGTGTGGGTGTGTGTGTGTGTGTGTGTGTGTTCCCCAGAAGGGGTATCATTATTCCTTTAATCTGCAGTGACATCCAAAGTCTCCCAACGCTAAGGTTGATAGGGAGAGAGTACGAGACTGTGACGGCACTATCCAGCCAGTGATGGCATCACACACACAAAACACAATGTTTACTCAGATAAGGTGAGAAGTGTTTCTGACCTGCAGGTTATTTGGCTCCTGAGCAAACCCATCACAGAGTGTTTACTGAAGATAAAGGACCAGAAAAGAAGAACGAAAAAGCCATCCAGCTTTAATTTGGTAGGAAAAGACAGACAGTTTTAATACTCTTTTAAATTGAACTTTATGACCGCTGTTGCTCAACTGGTCTTGCTTCAGGACCCACATTTATCCGTCTTTATTAAATCACGACCTCAAAGCAGTTCATTTTCTAACCACGGTAATTTATTTTTCAATATGAATAGCGCAGAAACAGGCTCGACTTCATGAATTTAAAATGTGGCAGTGCAACAAATTATTATGATAAAGCCATTCAGCCATAAAAGACCTAACAAAGCCATCAAGGGCAAATCTTGGGCAAAGTGTGAGCACCCCTGGGCAAATTCTATGTTTAGGTAACGCATCATCTGTTGCTGGCACTTGGGAAGTGCAGCGGTGTAATACCCTAACACCACAGGAACCCGGGCTAGAGAGCAGGCACTGCCTTCCAGTGAGATTGGACTTCACAAGAACTCTTTTGTTTGGCAGTGGAACCATGACCCCTACTCAACCCTGTGATGGACTAAGGGTGACTGCTAAATGCTTAGTTGTAGTTGTGGATTGCAGCCAGGTACTGAGGATAAAAGACTGATTTAAAGAATAAATGAAAGGTAAAAATGAAAGTTTGAGATCGGCTGAGCATGTGCCCACACATAACTTTACTTGGGTGACTGTGCTGTCCCAGTGATTAAGGTTCTTAACCAATCTGAAACAATTGCTTGAACTGTACGACGTCAGTTGTCGGTTTTCTTGCTGTAAATTTTACTGCCCTGTCTGTTAAATAGTGTAAATGTAAATGTCACTGCTGGTCTCGGAACATGAGGATCCCCAGGAGGAATTGAAATCTGTGGTCAGGGATAGAAACGTCTTGGAACTTAAACTATGCAATTTCTTAAGATGGGAGTGAACCAGTAGCCTTTAGGTGACTAAACATACTTGTGGCATATAGTGCTGGACAAATAGAAATGACTCTAATTACGTTTGCTAATGAGTACAATTGTTTACCATTATTTGTCTGGAAAGAACCAATCAACGGTTTATAGGAATTGTACTTCAGGGTCAGGACCTGTCCAGGTAATTGAACAACCATCCTTTAAACCAACTGCTTTTGCTTCAGTTTTTTTTTATGTGAAGCTTAAGGCACTCAGGTTTAAGCCTGATTGCTTTTGGTTGCTAATAACTCACCTGATAAAACTCATTTGGCTCCTTTGTTTAGTCCTCAGCTCAAGATAAAGTGTGCAATATAGTTTATCTGGTAGACTTTTACTGGGAGAGCTAGTGGGGTGAATCTGATCTGCAGTGGATATTGGATGCATTAGATCAGTTCTCTTCCACTTTCATACTCTTTGTTGGGCGCTTGAGGCTCTCCGCCTCTCTAGAAGAGAGGTCGATACTTCTGTGCTTTATGTTTGTTAATGTTTGCATGTAGCCCATAAGACTTGATTATGGCCACTGTTGTGGTCCAGCTAATAAAATGGTTGCATTAGAGAAGGGAAAATCCATGAAGCGTGTTTTCTTGCCCCCAGGCAAAGTTGCTGCAAAACAAATACTGCCTTTTATAAGTGTAAAATATTATCATTTAAATTTAAATGCTTTGCACTGAAAACAGCCAGAGTTACTCAGAGAACTACAGTCGTTGTAGGGCATTCTTTTTTGGTTAGCGTTCGCACTGCCAGCGGGAACTCAAGGGTGTCCGCTAAATGCATTATCCTGCTAAAAGTGTCCATTGCAAGTTTATACTGTGGCAAGTTGGCATGAATGGCTGTATTAGTTCTGCAACAAATGTAGGTAGTTGTCAAAGTATCATCCATGATTGCCAGATTCAAGGCTTTTCTAGCATCACACTTTAAATGATCATGTCAGATGAGTGTATCATATGTTAATCACATTACTTTCCTTATTTCTCACTGTGATATGTGATTTTTATTCATCCTTATTACATATAAGTCTGCATCGGTTCTGATGAGAGGCTTATACTTCATGAGCCGCATTCTTTTAGCCATGCAGCTACGAGCGCTAAGCAGTCCTGTTTTGTGCAGACCTGAGGAGTCATATGATACGCCATACTGTCATCATTTTTCTCAGTGTACTGTCTCCTCACACTGCTGATCTCATTAAAGCTTTTACTCATTAATCGGTAATCACATAATTCTAGCTGGCCGATCCTGAATCAGTGATGGTGTGTAATTTTAGCAGCGGATATGGCTCTGTATATGAGTCACCTCAAGCCATCGTCGCCTGAGCTTCACAAAGACACTTTGCAGTTATCTAATGAAGCAGAGATTGTGCTACTGAAGCAGAATGCAGACAAAGTTCACGTCACACAAAAGGACTTTTAATGGAAGTGGCCTAAGCTGCATAGTCTTGTGCAGGTGGGGGTAATTGCTAATTGACCATGACATGTAGCCTGTTCAGCCATTACTTCATTAATCAACGAGAAGTCAAGGAAATTTGGTGGGAGTACAGGCTAGCGTTTCATTATAGCAGGAGTGCGTCCAATCCAGGATATCACCATCAGACATAGAGGGCGTATTCACACTGAGACCATTTGCCTGGAACCATGAACCAGAACCTGACTGTCG
This sequence comes from Parotocinclus haroldoi, assembly GCA_034779995.1. Classification (NCBI taxonomy): domain Eukaryota; kingdom Metazoa; phylum Chordata; class Actinopteri; order Siluriformes; family Loricariidae; genus Parotocinclus; species Parotocinclus haroldoi. Next base: position 23,583 of record JAUZST010005045.1, read on the forward strand.
CTAGTCTCCCTGTTGTAGCACTCCCTATCCTCCCCTCTGGTCAACACGAACTTTGTGGTTGTACTTTGTCTTTGACCCTTTGGTTTGTTTTGTTTTGTGCACACTGACACACAGCTTTTATAAAAAGCATTATTATAAATGTATTGATTATGCAGTGCCCTGGTTTTCAGCTTTTTCTCCTGCCCTTGTAACAATAATATGCAGTCGAAACCCAAAGTCTGAGAAAACTAGTGATGTTTATTGTAGTTTTCATTTCTCGCAGTATTCCAAAGAGCACATCGTGATGTTGCCGAATGCTTGGCTTTCAAGCCAAGTTTTGAAGACAAATCTTGTCTTCAGATGCCCCCATAAATGCTCAATAGATTTAGGGTCCAGTGGCAATGGTGGAAATTCAAAATCTCTTTATCTTCTTTGGTCTTTGAGTAGTTACAATGTTTTGAGGTGTGTTTTGGATCGATGTGTTCATAATGAAAAATATGTTATGTATAAAAAAGTCTACTTTCTACTCTACTACTACTCTACTACTCTACTTTCAGTAGTAGTCCCTGACTTTTGGCACCTTCTGTACGTCTGGAGAATGTCTTTTGAAACCTTCAGGGTGAACACGCACGTGGACTAAATACGTACAAGGATTGTTTTCATTGGCAGTGCTTTAGAAGCTTGAGTCGCTCATGCTTTTGCTTCAGTGTTTCTTACTATTGCGAGGACTTGCAACCGAATTGCTATTTATCACGTTAAATAAACCTGTGGTTCCTGTCATTAATGCCGAAATAGACTACGGTCTTACTAGTTCCGTAATGCCGTATTCTCTCCTTTCTTGTATTTAGTTCATTTGTTCCGATGAGAATTCTGTGAGGATTCCTGTGCAGATATCAACCTGTACAGCAGATGAATTATCCTATTGCTAACCACTATGCTAATCCAACACTGATCTGCTGATGAAAGAGGATCTAAAGCAAATCTCTTTGTGCTTAGACAGAGACAAGAGCATTTTCCTGCCACTTTTCATGGCCTCCTGCTGATCCCACACAACTGTCTGTCTCTCTAGATAAGGGAGGCAAATTATGGCAAAGGGCCATTAGTTTCAGTGGGAAAAAGTAGGAGCTACACTTCACACTGCAAATTAATCAGGTAGAATCAGGTGCATCTATACATACAGGTTCTCTGCAGCATGTTGATTTATGTAACTTTGGTCCAATAACCCAAGTTTGGGGCTTTGAAAGACAATTATGGAGTTGAAGATGGATATTTGATTAATTGAATTAAGGGTTAAGAACAGTATAGCTTTGACACTAACCAGTTATACAGCTGTTAAGCTATTGCACTATTGAGCAGGGGGTCCAAAATCCCAGCACTGCCAATTTCAGCAAGGCTTTTAACCCTCAGATGCTTGTATGATCATTGGTAAATAAGGAAGCCTGCTAAATGCTGTAAGCCCAATACTCTTAAAAGCGGAGGATTGGTCTGTGGCAGCCTGGGGTAATACATTTATAATATATATATATAATATACCATGCCCTCAAAACTAGACTTTAAATGTTTGTGTAGGCAGGGACCGGCCTAAAATCAGAAAAAGCTGTTTTATCACACTAAGCACCACAGGTAAATTGCTTTTAAGTCGATTTGACCTGTTCAAGTTAACATACAATATAAGAAAACCACAACCCAGAGCAATTCCATGTCCGAAACAGGAGTGTATTCGTGTTTGTCCTGTGAACTGTAGCCTCCTGTGGGTCTTGGAGCCCTGGCCTCATTATTGATGTCTCCAGAGGTTGAATGAGCACTGAAAATAGCTTCAAACTATTCAAACATAGCTGCATTATCTCATCCACTATCATTCTCTTACACAGCATCAAAAACTTGTAGTCTTTCAGCTGGTCATTGCTGCCTTGCTCTTTTTTGAGTTCATATAACGATCAATACCAAACCTGATGTTCCATTTACTGCCTCATCCTGTAGTCTCTTTAATACCCAGTAGCGTAATGGAATTTACTGAGATGTGGAGGCAAGCCAGAGTCGAACCCTTGGGTCAAATGACCTGGCTACTTACTGGGATGAGACAGTTCCCAGGTAATTATTGGAATAACTCATGTGTGTGAAATGATTTATTATGGGAAGAAGGGATGCTATTAAGGGATTGCAAATGGAAAGGTTTCGGAAAACTAAACGGCCTAATAACAACCTAATCATTTTTTTTATAGTTGTGTTCTGATTCAATGACAGAGGCAATTTGGAATTCTGGAAACATTGGAAAATTGTACCTTAAAAAATGATTAATATTAATTAATCTTACATTTCAAAACAAACTTGACTCGCTTTAGAGAATTTAGGTAGTCCCTGATTTATGATGGGGATATGTTCAAATCCATAATAAGTAAATGTTTTTATAAACCAAGGAGTTTACATGTTATGACTGTACCGTAGCATAGCGTACCCCTTGTTTAATACTGTACGTTACCACGATCACGGCTTTTCCTCACTACATTTCCCAGCACTCAACACTCCTGCCTGTATCATGGGCTGCAGCGTTCCAAATCGAGCCCAGGAGTATACCTTAAACGTGCTTAAAACACAAACATCAAACTACAGCTTGGCAAAATCGTTAACGTATAGCTTATTTTATAATAGCGTAATGCAATATATTGAATAATGTATTGAAAGTGAAAAGCAAAAATAACTATATAACCAGTGCTTAGCGCTTCTGTCATACGACTCCCCGTATCTTAGGAAAATCGCCAAAAGAATCACTCTACAAAATGTTGCCCGTAACAGTTGAACCTCCTAACAACTGCATGACTAATGTCAAAAGAAACAATACTCCACCATAGTCATAAAGCTCATATAAACAGAGGCACTTGTTATTTTTATTAGCAGGTCATCAGTTGTCTAACAGAACAGATTCAGAGGTTCAGACTGAAGTCTGTCCACGTCCGTTTTCTTTATTTTATGCATCGTTTTCACGCTTAACACTAACTGCCCATTTGGCTGAAAGTGAAGATGCATTTTCTTGAACCATTTCCTGCGGGCATCAGTCTGCATTAAACTTAAGCCTAGAACATTATTAATCTTTCAGAATGACAAGAGGAAATGCCTATTAAACACTTGGTTGGTTGCTTTATTAATTTCTTACTACAACCTTACAGTGATTTTTTTGCGAAATTAAAGCGAAATCTTAAAAGCTGATAACAAAGGATGTGAAACAGGCTAAGGAGTATGATCGGATTATTAGGCGTCTCATTGAGGCATATTTCATTGTTTGACCTTGGGACCTGTCAGGGAGAGGGTTAAGGGAGGTCTCAGATTAGGCAGCTTCGTCTATGAGTTTGGTTCTGGCACAGTGTGCCTGACCTTGGTCACCTTGGCCAGACAATTAAAGGCTGAGTAGTTCAGAAGAACCTGCTCCTTGTCAGTCATGTCATTCTGGAGAAGCTTAAGTTACTGATTGTTGACTCCTCCTATATGCTCTTCCCTGTTGTTTCACTTGTCTCATCCTTCCACAATGAATTACATACCTAAATGATTTGCGCTTCATTTCCTTACATGCTTCCCATTCTCGCTGTTTCTATCTGGAGTCGATTTGGTGGTCCTGTAGCTGGTGGTCCTGCTGTTTCCCCGATGCTGCTTTGATATAAAAAGGTTCTGACTGTAATTGTGCACATATACACAGAGACACTGTCGCTCTGGTGCTATTCCTGTCTGATGTCTCTGATACCAGCTGCATGGCGACATTCAACTGCCTTCAAACTTAGATCTGATCAGATCTGATCAGTCTGCACACTCCCTCCTACACTGCTCACAAAAATAAGGGGATATTTCATTTGGAAACTTTTAGTTGTACCCGAGTAGTCTATTATTTGTACTCATATAAAGTTAACACCTATTTAGAACTCTTTTAACTGAGTATGAACTTATAAAACTATAAGCTTTTAAATGAAAAGGCATAATACAATTTATATTCTTAACTCCTTTTTTTGGGGGTCTACCTAAAATTGCAGAGGCTGTTACAATGCAGCATGCGTATGCATCTACAATATGTATGATATGCTGATGAATACAGATTGTACACAATAAAATAGTGGATATTTTATTGTCCTCATTTTTATAAGCAGTATATTTATTGTGTAGTAGAAACAGGACGAGCACCTGTAGGGCTCCCCTGTGCTGCCATTCTGTCTCGCTCTCTTTTCCGGAGTGTGGCGTTGAGCAATACTCCAAATAAAATGCGAGATTGATTTTGCACCGCAGCCTTTTTAATGCCGTTTAAGTGCGTCTCCAGGCGTGCTCTCTCGCTCCACCAAAGCAAGCCCGTTTTTTTTTTCTGTCACAGTCAGAGAGCGGGTGAGGGGAGAATAAAGCAGCACAGAATGACAGAGGCAACCGTTTCGGTTTTCCTCTGGTAACCATAGTGAGCTGCTGCTTTTCTATCGCAGACGTACCCCCTCCTGGGCCGAGCTTTTTCTCGCATTAATGATTAAGGTCGAGAGGAAAACAAGCAGCAGAGGCTCTTTAGAATACCAGGCACTGAAGTTCAAAGTGTGACCAGCACCTCCGCTAATACTCGGGTTTGCTTACTGCAGTCTGCATGCACGTTAAGAACAGAAGGAAACAACACCAATTAATTGTTTTGAGCTGCACTGGAGGTCTGTTTCTGGTGGACCTGAAGTGCATTATTTTCTAATTAAATGAGAGGACTTTCAGTTTTCATGCCCCACAAGATCCCTACTCCATTTCATGCTTAAAACAAAAAAGACGGACAAATGCAGAACACTTTAACTCAGGGAAAGCTATGCATTGAGAGTGAGGGAATAAAAAGAAACTATGGGCAGAATAAAAGGGGGATTAGGGCAGAAAAAGATGGTGAACGCTAAGAGAAAAAGGAAAGGAGTGAGCTAAAGGCTTAAGTGACTTGACATAGAGGAATGGAAGTATATAAATTGAAATTAAATGGTATATAAATGGGGAGAAATAAGAGCTGAGCAGATTTACTGTAGAAGCCTTAAACTAGACCTGTTGATCTATAGGAACCATGTACAGTATACTATGCAATGCTAACTATTTGTGGGATTACACGTTTATGGCGGGGGTTACGTTCCAGGACCACCCGCAATAAACGAAAATCCACGAAGTAGGGACGCTATATTTATTTAATGATTTATACACTATTTTAGCCGTAGAACTGGCAGACCGTTTGGGTGGCACTGTAGGGCTTGAATGGATGGAAAACTTTAAATAAAAAGCGACTCAGGCGACCGATGCTCTGGTCTTACTTCTCGTTTTTGGTGAGTATTCATCCGCTGAGTAAATATGCTATTGTAGTGTTTTTAACTGTTGAATAATGAAGCAACACGCTGAAGTAATGGAACGTTCTCTTTAATTAACACACCATACATCACTCTCGTATCACACATGCTCCGTCCGTACCGAACTTACAGCACCTCATATCCTACACACTGAGTAGATACAACAGCTATTTACTGTAAATCGTAATATTTTATCATTTATAACATTCCTGTATTGTTAGAATTAATATTTGTAATATATTTTTTTACATTTTGTGATTTTTTAAACGTCAAAGTTCCGCAAAACAGCAAAAATATGCGATATATTTTTCCATTAATATTTTTTGAAAACCCACGATGCACCGAGTCCGCGAAAGGTGAACCGCGAAGTGGCGAGGGAACACTGTATTTTGTATAAACAACATATCACAGTAATGCTAAAAGGACCAGAAAGAGAACTGCGCCTGCACATATACAGGTGTGTGCCTTTTAACAACTGCATTCCGCTCTGTGAAACAGATGCTACATGTAATGTAAATATAAAGAGTGAAATGCTAAAAACACTGTTCTAAACTGGTTTACCCATGCCAAACCTTTTGAAATGGCTGGAAATTCACAATAATTATAAAAATATAGAACTCTGTACTGTTATCACCCAGTGTACATGTACAGCTTAAAGCCGAAACACTATAGAGCATGTTAGGATTGACTGATACTTTTGTTTGACACTCTAAATACTTTGTTTCACTCTAAACTGACCCATCGTGAATGCTATTGGTGTAACCTTGTTCCTGTAGCACATAGCTGCTATTGCCAAAAGCCGTAAAATAAAACAATGTCCAATAACTCTGATTCAGTCTCAAGAGCGTTAGTGTGTACTGATTCTAAGAGTTCAGTTCAGAGAACTGTTGGTCAGCCCTAAACTCAACTCCACCCAAGTTTATCCACAAGAAACAATATATTTAAGGACCCCTACTTATACAGGAGCATTGGTATGAGGAAACAGGAATTAAGATGTGTAGCCCTAAACATAAAAAAACATTAGGCCATCATTCTTCAGTAGACATTTCAGATGTTGCAGTTCTTGACTCAATGTTGTACAATGTTGAACAGATGACACAACGATAGAGATGTTTAGACGTGATTTCATCATGTTTTACAGCCTGGATTCCAACCATGAACTCAAGGCGTTTGGCTACAGTTCAAAGGCAACAGCCTCGAGTTCAAATTGACTCTTGACTCTGGGAGGAAAATCTCAGGAAATCTGTCCAAAAGATAAATGCTGGCCTAAAACAAGAATTAATGACACATCTGCATGGCTGAGGCAAAAAAAAATATCAAGATTTTGGAATATGTCTTTGATCGCACTGTAATTTGTATTGTGATTATTACTGTGTGTTTTCTTTGTGTGAGTAATATTTGTATAATATATATGTATAATTCTATACGTATAATTGTAACTAAATAGACTGGATTACTTGAATCGAGGTTGGAAGATCGCACCACTGAGTGTTTTATTTAGAGTGCCCATGTTTAAAGTCAGACTTTTTTGTTTGAATTGAGAGCCAAAAAATTTTAATTGGTTCGTTCGATGTCCGAGTTTCCACTGTATTTTGGCAGGATCAGAATAATAGTCATACTGGAGCACAGAGTTTAGATGGACCCAGCTGTTTCTCTCTGCTTGCCAATGAGTTATAGGGCATAATTTTGCAATAAAAATCACAAAATAAATTGAGGGATTTAGCATTAAAGAGGGCAGTCTACTATGGATGGAAAATGAAAAACAAATGAACACTAAAGAGTATTTATTAATTGCATTAACTAAATATATACACTGCTCACAAAAATAAGGGGATATTCCAGAATGAATATGAAGCAATTAAAAAAAAAGTATTTTATTTTATTTTATTAAACAAGCTCATCAGAAAAGCAAATGAACAGTCAAACTTGTTTAATTACTCAATTATGGTGATTGAGTAGCAAGTGATATATACACAGAAGCATGACAAACTGGACGAGAGTGCTCCCACATTGACTGTTCATGAGGGTGTAGGGTCACCCAAGAGTGCCAAAACACATTGACAGTGATGGGGCATGGACAGGATCAGACTATCTGGCAGTCCTTTTGGGATCCTCTTCATATTCATTTTAAAATATCCTCTAATTTTTGTGAGCTTATAGTCTATAATTATATTATAGATCTAGTAATTAAAGCGTATATAATCTATCATTTCCTTCCCTGCAGAATGGCTGACTTTCTTTTAATTATTTGTGTATGTCCAGTGCTCTATGAGAAAATCCAAAGAAACTGGGTTTAATAGCAATAGCCACTCAAGATTCTGAAAAAATGCTTGGGCATTATGGAAAATGTAGTACCTGACTGACTGGCCTGACTGACTGTAAATTTAAAGGAGCACAGCAATATTTTACTGGGACACCTATTCTAGTAAAGTGGGTTTGATGAAGCCATGTTGCACTAAAGCGTGTCCAAAAAATTGTCTTAAACAATATGTAAGATGAAAAATTGCCTATACAATATATAGGCGGTACGGTGGCTTGGTGGGTCACAGCAAGAAGGTCACAGGTTCAATCCCAGGGTGGAGTGGCCTGGATCCTTTCTGTATGGAGTCTGCATTGTCCTCCCCATGCCTGTGTGGGTTTACTCTGGGTACTCCGGTTTCCTCCCACAGTTCAAAGACCAAAGACATGCGTGTTAGGTTAACTGGTGTCTCCACTCAAGTGGCCCTCAAAGTGTGACTGTGTGTACGTGCCCTATGATGGATTGGCACCCCGTCTAGGGTTGTTCCTGCCCTTGTGCCCTTGTTGTCGTGTGGGTACCGGTCGGCCCGCAACCCCGTGTGAATTAAGTATATGATAATGGATGGATGGATGGATATACAGTAAAGATTAATACAGAAAATGTCTGTGCTTATCTTGGTACGGTTCACTGTGTTTAAAGAGCCAAAAAAATATCCATCCAGGACTCTAAAAGACAACAATGCTGTTATGGGATTCAACATTTGTAAAGGCTGACATACCATCTGCCTATATTTATATCTATTATTTATGCATTGGCATCCACGGTAGGTATATGAATAACAAGCATAGCACACACCTTACAGATGGTGTGTTTGCATTGGTGGGTGTTTTGTGTATTCATATTCCCAGCCTGCGGAATTACACCATTTTAAATCCCATAAATATGTTGTTTATGTGAGTCCCAAGTTGTTGTTTTTCCATCTAGGACAAATTTAAACAAATGTGTGCACTGGGTAGAAGCCTTTTAAATCAGCTCCAGGGAATGAAGAGATACAGCATGTCTCAAATCATTCATCTGCTCACTCGCTCACTCGTACAGAGCTCCTAGAGACACGACTGAGACTGAGGGGTGCACCTGATAAAAGGCATTTTTTCTTAATATCTTTACTATTATGTACACTATTGTATTCAAATGTAAGTATTTATCATTACGCTTAAATTGGCATTGGTTATAGAGAAATACATGCAGTAACAACATGCAGTAACATTAATGGAATGAAATGATTGTTTGATGCTGTTGAACTTCAGATAAGTAGCAAATCCTCAATATTTACCAAACAAAACGTACAGCTGGTCACAAAATCACCGTAACGCAGTGGCAGTTTGCTAATCCAACGCTACAGCTACTGCTTTAATAAATTGCAGTTCCCAAAAAATGGGGACAATTTCAAAAGGTAATTTTACCAACAAGTTTGATGTATACATGAATATAATAATATAATAACATCTAAATATGCTCTAGACCTTAAATAGATAGCTAATAGTACCAAAAAACAGTTGTTCATTTTGGAATTAATCATATCTATGCATTTTGGGTACATCAGAGAAATTGTGGTTCTAGAAGAAATATTCGAGATTTGTTAAGAAACTATAAGAGCTATTTTTAGACATTGATTAAAACCCTAATCGACTATTTTTATTAGATGTCATATCCTTGGCCAGGTAAGATGTCACAGCATCAGTAAAATTCTCACCCAGATAAAACAATTTGCCACCCGTGACTGAAATGTTCCTCCTAGCATGTGATCCTTCCACAAATTCTGATGGGAATTCCCTGTAGACTGGGATTTTTCCATCACTGGTACCAATAAGACAGTATGCTTCGATATGATTGTAAATTCAGCTAGTTCAAATACACTATGGTATTTGCCACTCCCAAATACAACCACTCTTTTTTTTTTTTTTTACAAATAATTCACTTTGGTTTGCAACCCATGAATCTAGTTGCACACCCCACAGGTATTTACATTCCGACCATCCTCATTCAGCAGACAGTGCAGTAAAAGTGGAATTCAACAGGAAACAGTAAGCAACCTCAATCAGACCAAGAATATTTATATTTTATTATCTATCATCCAAATCAGCCAAACCATGAAAATCTCCACTGCTTATCCCCGTCAGGATCATGGGGGTGGGAGTTAAGGGAGCCAAATGATTCATGGGGTGCAGGCAAGCATGTGCCTTGGACCTGGTGCTAGTCCATCTCAGGGATGGTTAGAGGTCACTGGTGCAGCACCAGGGGATGGTCCTGGAAGGCAATAACGTGACTCAAAGTCACTGAGGTAGGCTATCAATCAAGCACATTCAAGGAGAGTTCATTTTTTTTTAATCTGATTTTTAATTTAGGAATAGTTTAATTTATATGATTAGAACTACTATCACCAAATTTTTAGTAGTTTCATTTTACAAATGTAAAAGTACAATGTTCTTCAAGGTCTGCCTGCTACATTGCCAGCTCCGATTTTTACAGACTTTTTAGAGATGGGTTTCATTATCTGTATCAGCTCAGCACCATGTTGACAGTATAACTATTTCATGGCGGTGGTGCCCATAGGGCTGCGAAAAGAAGGTGCTGATGGATGGGTTTAGCTGCAGTCGTGCTAGGGAGTAGGATGGAGGGACCCTGTCAAAAAAGTCTCAGTATCAATATGGATTCTCCTGCATTATTCAGCTTGCTTTTTACTACCTCCTTTATATCAGCTCAGTTGACAGAACTTATTTTAATATTTACTGCATACAGCTGCAATGGAGGCTTGGAAATAGTAGAAATGTGGGTGGGGGTTTCGGGGTAAAACTAACTAGGTATGCAACAGCTGTTGCTAATGAGCAGCATTTATTTGAGGACAGTCTATTAAAAAGTTTGAAAAGCAACTTTTTTGGCAAGGTCAATTATGTGGTTGTGTTCATCAATGGCTGCTTTAAACGCTTCATAACCCAATAACAGCAGAAAATACGATTATGACAGTAATCCATTCAGCGAGTATACATGCACCTGAGTAACCAAATAATGCGAAACCGTCTGGCTTACTATGGGACGGTGGGAGGAAATTAGAATAATCCACAAGGGCACAGACAACCCCACACAGAGGGACTGCCCATTGAGCCACTGTGTCGCCCTGTAAACCTCAAACTTTAATATTAAATCATAAAATTCTCATAAAATTAATGTTCTCTACTATATATGTATATTGTACAGATCAAGTCCAGTACTGTAAACCCATTCTCACATTTGGTGTTCCAGTGCATTTTCAAGGTGTCTGACAGAGTCGAGGTCAAGGTTCTGTGCAAGCCAAAAGTTTTTAATCAGAAGACAAATACAAAAAAAATATCGATGGATTGTTTACCAACTGCAAGGCAGAACACTGATAAACTGACAGTAATATAGTATAGTATAGTATAGTAAACCTATAACCTATAACCTATAAATGTGTCATATTTATTTAGAGTAAATGCTGTATCAGTAAAACCCATTCTATTAAAACCATTTGTCCAAGTGGAAGCCAGAAATGTATGCTTTATATTATGAATGTGTTGCGACTGAATGCTGCTGCAATAGCAGATTCCGATCATTAGAAATGGTGTCCACAAACTTGCAAAGCACTAATGAATGAACAATAGACCATTATTTCACATTACTCATATTAAAGCATTATTTTTAGAGCTAAACCTGTGTGCCATAATGATGCAACTTCACACAGGGTTTAAGGCGAGCGCTGTATAAATGGTGAATCATTTATAGCTGTCAGACAGAGCTTAAAATAGTCATGAAGCTATACCACAGGACTCCGCGTACGATGGAGAATCAATAAATCAAGCTTATCACAACACTGACAACGCCGTCACACGTAGTATTGACATCCGTGTTTCTCTTTGAATAAACAGACATTTTCACAATCAACAATGTGCGTGCAGCTTGACAGTTGCTGCTCAGGAAAACCTTTACAACGTTCCAGATACCACTGAGTTGAACTCATCTCTGGGTGCCAGAAATGGAGGCTGTGCAGCAGATGTAATTGAAAATGCTGAGACAGTGCTGGCAATGAGACATGACAGTGAACAGGATGAACTCCTGCAGTCAATGTAATTAAAACCCAGGAGTTCATAGTGACATTGCAAACATCAGTACACAGAGCAGACTTAAGTACAGGACAAGGTAAGGAGCAGTAAGGAGTCCAGCATTGTGGCCCCTGTAAGTACCATTATCTTAGTACTTAAAAATGAAATATTGCGTCCAATTTTCGGCCTTCACTACTAACGGAAGAGAACCTTGAGTTTAGAGAGGTGCATAGTGCATTATGCGATTCTACAGAGGCACCAGGCAAAGAAATAGCACTTAGCCCTGTTTTTAATTAGTGAAGCACTGAAATAAAGATTATTGTTTGCATAGCGTATCACATACTGGTGACAAATTATTATATATGGCTACTATTACATTTACAGCATTTAGCTTGGAGTACTTTGCAAAACTCTTATGTCAGCATTAGATTTGATATACTATTGTTGAAGCACTAGTATATATAATAGCCACATATACTCATTAATCAGCCTCTATATTAGAATACAGTTAAAGAGCAGTGTCTGGCTTCACCGGGATGCCAATTTGACCCTTTTACAGGAAGCCCTTTTTAGGAAGTGAACAGGTTCAAATATTTTAAAGTTCACAAAGATTGTAATGGAGATCTGTAGATGTGTATTATGGAGTGACAAATCCAATCTGTTCTAATATGTTATATATAAGGGTCATTAAACAATTGCCATAACAATAACTGTAAAAGTGACCTAAGAACTCAACTGAGGAATCTTGGTGGTGCCTGGACTTGAACCATCAGCTTTCTAAACAATAGTCCAGTACCTTATCCCCTGTACCAATGCTGTTTTTATTCATTTGTCATTTAAATTGTCCACACTTTAGCTCTATGCCATAACACTACTGTGTTCTTACTAAAGATCGATGTGAACAGCTTAAAGGCAAAATATGATTTTTAAAAGGATGATTTCTATACGATAGAAAGAAACTCCCACACAGAGAACCACAAGAAAAACACCCTGCTGAATTCCCACACAGGACATAGGAGCATGATAGGAATAACCTTCCAACATGTCTTTAAATCTTTTTTGAACTTAGGTTTCCACCTTATTCTGAAGTCTAAGTATGGCCCAAATGGGAATGCCGAATATTTCAGATCCTTCCAGGTGAGGTCAGACAACTAAACTAGTGAACTATTTGTGACATTTCTAGGAGGGGGAAATGTCTTTCGATATAACTCCCTGCATTACTGTACTGTAGGCCACTTATTAAATATTTATGCAGCACTACCACTAGACCTTAGTATTTCTAATGTTTCTTGGCAGCCACATAAGAAAGAAAATCCTGTACTGTCTTTAGCCCACAATCAGTGAAGGAAGTGAAGCAGGAAAGAAACTGCATACAGTAGAATCCGGTTAATCGGACCACCTTCTTCAAGAAAGTACATGTTTACCTTTACAGTCCAAAGACTTCTGTGAGTAGGTAAATAAAGGAAAATACATTTCATACATATAACAGCTGTAATTCACCTTCCATTTATTTTCATGTTTCTACCTTATTTGATGTAAAAAAAAAAAAAAGTCCACAAACTGCTCTTCCCTTACATTGCAAATTGTGTCTTGTCATTGACATTACCACATTTGTAGCCATGTAGCTGTATTTACTTGGTTTTTAGATGAGCCCCATAGAAGCAGTCACCTGCAGTTATTGGTTGCTTTTGGTCTCAGGAGCACCAAATCAGTCATTATGCATACTTAAAGCGCCAATCTTAACTGATAAATTCTTTTATTATGGGTGATTTTAATGACATGAGAAAATACTGTGAGGCTTCAGCATGGAATTAATAATAAAGCACACCGATTACTTTTGTAGTCATTAGTGTTAACAATGAAATAGGGTCACAAGTAAAGAAAACCAAAATAGATTAAATCAGACACAGTTGCACTCTGGATCTCAGAGTCAGCGACTTGGTGTTTTATACTTACAGTTATGTGCCGTTTCACCACTGCGTTACGTTCTGTGAAGCAGTTTGTCGATCGAAATGGTTATTGATTGGACATTACTATAGTCACATATTGTTTTATGTCACTATAATATAAGTATAAAAGGTATTTTTACAAGACTTTTGCATGCACTGCTTACATACAATAATGCGCCAGCGATACTGGCAAAAAGATGACTGGAACTCTACTATTTACAAAGCATCCAAAGCCTAAACATGAGCGACACTGCTCACTGCTCCAGTACAGGTCATGTACTGATATGTACAAAGAGTTACAGGAACCTTTTAATAAACTGTGTCTCCAGTGTTGACCCTTTCGTGGATTGATGAACAGAAATGTGAATTTAGTAGAAGCTATTACCCAGAGCGACTTACAAGTTATATAACCTTACAATCGAAGCAATTGTGGGTTAAGGGCCATTCTCAGGGACCCAACAGTGGTGGCTTGGCAGAACTGGGACTTAGTCCAGGACCTTAATTGCTAGGCCATGTCACTGGGATCATGATGTTAGGAAATCACCTCACGAAAGCTAAATACCCCAGTGTACAAAGCCCGGATTAGTGATAGTGGTACCCAGCCCTGTACTTGTGCTAGTGCCTGGAGAATTTGCCACCCACGTAATCAGACTCAGCCCACAAAGGCGATATGGAGTCATTTTGTGGCCTCACCACCTACAGTCTTCTTAAAGTCCATTACTGCAGGCAGACCTCCCACTCATCTCATAAAGAAGATGACATTCTGCCACGGTTCAGTCTGAAGCTGTGGCTTAGCGGTCCTTAAAATTCTAGATAAAAGTCTAGCAAGTCCATTAACGTCCTGTGCAATTTCTTTGACAGGTGATTGGCGTGTTGTAGCTTTTTGTACTATTTCTGTTTACCCGACTGCCGACATGTTTTTATCTCTTGTTATCCTCTCTGAATTGTTTGCAGTCCAGCCTCTTCATTGTCTGCGAGCACATTATTGGTGTGGACTTTGTGTTTTTAAAATGAGGTTACGTGACTCTAACTAGAGGGACAGTTCTTTCTGTGAGGGCTTTGCCCTTGCTTTGCCCAATCAATTTCACACCCTGGGAACTTTGAAATGGCACTTTAAAACTCACCTAAATAACATTTCCTGACGTCTGAACCCTTTGGCTGGCATGAGAACACTCTTAGCAAGGGAAAGGCTCTATACTGAATTCACCATTGCTGCATTATGGAGTGTATTTGTACCTGGGGGAAGCTTTTGACTGCAATGCCCCTTCCTGCATAAACAGTTCTATGTTGCAACTTCTGTATAAGTTAAAGGTCAGCGGTGTTCATGAGACGATGTCACTGATGTCAAAACCGTCGTCATGTTCAACGTGATCTGAATGTAAACCTGCGTAATTAGTTTAATAGAATGAAAGACACTGGAATGGCATTACAGGTGAAAATAAGAAACTGGTGTTATCTCAGGATGTGGCTCAGTGTTGCGTTCCTGGCTGTCTAAAAGAAAAACACTGGGTTTATATGCATGCATAATATAGTACCGCTGAAACTGCTGTATAAGGCCTTCACTTAATTAGTGCTGTGGCATCACATTGAATCATTAAAGCGACACCAGTGAACCCTAATCCACTCAAGCCACTGTGTACAGATCTTGTTGTATCTATATAATGAGTAACAAATAGCTTTAAAAAATATTAACTGGACTGTAGGAATAGGTTTATTGCATGTAATGGTACCCTTTTGTTCATCCTCATACTATTATGGTATTAGATTTCAGTTTCAATGAAATGCATCATTTTCTATCCATTATCTTATTTTCTTATCGGTGTGCAAGCATAGAATAAGGCAGTGAACAAGAATAAGGCAGTGAATCACTGAATTGCTGATTCAAATGCCTAAATAGCTTTGTTTTAGGGTACTGATGAGTTCAGAGTTTGTAGTTTGAGAATCGGATGCCTTATAGATGATTGGCCGATTCTATAACTAGTAAACACAAAACAGCCGTTTCACTCCCAACACAAAACAATTCAGGAATGCTGTAGTTTTACAAGGCCATTAAAATGTAAATAATACTACTATTCTTATTTTTACATATTCACAGCAAGCCCAGAGTCAATCCCTTCTATGGACAATGGTGCCTAAAGTGCCAGTACAGTTTTTAGCCCTGTTTTCCTGGTAAGTGTTGCTGCAGGGTCTGGGACTGGTATGAAACAATGTTTGGAATTCACAGAGTGTAGGTGAGCATGTACCCAGAAGTCGGCTTAAGTTTGCCCAAGATGGGTATGGCTCACTGTTTAGTACAGAGGGATGTTCCCCCAATTCGAAACAGAAAGAGTCACTGTGTTAAATTGTGTGTTCCACCTGTTCGGTGTTTGGCAGCCATGCACAAAAACATGATCAGAGCGCCACCCAATACCTCTGGGATGAATTGTAAGCCGGGACTTAGCATCCAGCATGCTCTTGTGACTAAATGGAAGTCAATCCCTAAAGTAAATCCCTAAAGTTAAAATTCAACAGCACATTTACACAAGATGCTCATTTTTGGCCACCGAATATCTTGTACTCGCTGCTGGTTATCTGGTGGCGGCTTAGTTTTGCCAAATTAGGAGAAAGTAACTGCGTCTACAGAAGCCTAACGCTGTATATCATAAAGTCTGAATACAGAGTTATGAAGACGTCTGCTTCAAGATCCTTTGTTTATCTGTTATCTTCTGCAAGCAGCTTTCTGAGACCCTAATGCAGATAAACCTTTCATTTCTCAAAAGCCAATTCTTCATTGTTTTTCTGAAGTATGCAAACAGGCACCATCATCTTTTCCGCCGTGCTACGTTTCCATTTATTCATTTGACAGACGCTTTAAAACGACTTACAAGTCAGGCTGAATCTCCTTCCATTTTTGCATTCAACATCCATTTCTAAAAGTGTTGCCAGCAACAAAATGAGTCAGAGCGTCTTCTGCAGAAGTCGAGGAATATCACCGCTGCATAATGAAGTGAAAGTGTATCTGTAGGCAGATCCCGACCCCATATCTTCTCTTCTACATAAACAACAATGGCTATCTGTATTTGTGTGCCGCTGAACTAATTTAAGTCCTTAGTTTGACTCCTTATTTCCTTATAATAATGATGCACTGGGTCTTGTGAAATTCAGCAAAGCTAAGGTAAAGCGGCTGGAATCTATCCATTCAACGTTTATCCATTTCATGGTGTCATTCAGTTCAATTTTATTTTATTTTCATAACACTTCTGACAACAGAAAGAAAAACAATTTACCCAATGCAGAGCGTAGAAGCTAAATGAGCAGCCAGGGACAACAGTGGGAAGGAAAAAACTCTCAGAGAAGCAAAAAGGGGACGCATTGAGGAACACATTCTCCTCTGGGCGACATTAGACAATATGAATAAATTCATGAGGGTCATTGTGTAGAAACGGATAAAAGAAACTAAGCAACATTGTGTATAAGAGGTTTAGTGTAGTGTCTTGAGAAAATAACACAGGTTTACACAGCTATCTCAGCCTTTAAGTTTCTTGATCATTTACCTGCATTATTCCTTGAATAAATATATTATATTTTGGCATCACAAAATACACACCTAAAGAACTCCAAGAAAATCAGTTTTTATGTACAGTATATTTATATTTCTACAAAGTATATTTATATATATATATATATATATTTTCTACAAAGTTGTACTCAGCTTTGGAGTACACTCCATAGAATGAGAGTCATTTATCTCAGTAACCATATCATACTGCACAGGGGCAGCAGTGAATCCGGCGGTTACCCTTGAAACAACAGGGCAACGGTGGGAATAGATCCTACACTTGGTGCCTTCTAGAAAGAAACATCATTTGCTTATCATTACGGCTCTGAAAAACCTCAGTTTATTACTTACACCTGCTTATGATCGATGCTTACCCAGTGAAAATAATGTTTTTGAATTATAAAACAAAGACATATTAACCTTTATCTTGCTGTGGAGCAGGTGCAGTAGAAATATCACATTACAGGTAATATGATGACCATCTAATCATCGTCCATTTATTTTAAGGAAAAGGTCTTAGCAACTATTAAAAAACTCTGGGCATTGCACTCGTAACCAGCCAGGCATCACTGCACATCCATAAAAAAAATAATTCCTAAAAATAGACTTTGTTGATATTATTCTAAAGTTAAGTCAAATATACATTATTATTATTGTTTATTAACTAATCATGTGGTCATTCCTTCATGTTATGGTAGCTTATCTGTTTGGGCAATTTGCTTCTGTGGACTAGTTTCCAAAGACCTGAATGTTTGTTTCTCTCATGTAACCATGATTCTTATGTTTGTGTATGAGTGTGTGTGTGTGTGTGTGTGTGTGTGTGTGTGTGTGTGTGTGTGTGTGTGTGTGTGTGTGTGTGTG
>JAUZST010005046.1:0-15864 GCA_034779995.1 Parotocinclus haroldoi
TATATATATATACACATATATATTGTTCTTTTTCTTAAGACCTTGGCTGCGAATGGACAGTACTGAAACTTGTGGTGTTAAACTGTGCATCTTGTGTTGATTTATGTTCATAATAATTTACGTTAATGAAAAACAATTAAAAAAATACATTAAGCAAACTACAACATTTTAGTGCTGGTTGGCGTTCCTGTTGAAAGAACAAAACAGTAACACTTTATCCAAATACTTGTTACCACTATATTTTATAGAGGCTGGGTCATGATTGGCTATGTCAAGTTGCTGCACAATTGATTCTGAGTACTGTTATTCTCTGTGGGGTAACTGTCAGAATGACCACAATGCACAATTCTTACATACACAGTAGTAAAAGTGACATTTCCTTGGCATTAGATTTGAAGTACAGCCAGGTGGCTAAGTTGGATGAAGAGGGTATGCAGTATTTACTAGACTTACTGAAAGGAAAAAGCAGTCACAGCAATGAGACCTAGGCTCGCCATGAACAATGTTACAGACAAGTTGGTCTGATTCAGACCTTATTCAATGAAATTATGTTATGACCGTTCATCAGGCACTGGAAATCTAATTGCTAATCTCCCTATAGGACGTACATATACACACTGAGTGCTCATTGCTTTACTCAGTTAAAGCATTAAAGGGAAACAGAAGAGGACTCTGTACTGCGCTGGTATGTTTCTAAAGAGTGAACCCTGTGTGTGGTGGCTTTCTTCATTCCCTCGTATGGTTGGCCCACTGCCCATGGGCGTGTTTGCATTTGAGAGAGTGTGTAATGTAAAAATAATGCTGTAAAGCCTGGAGGACTGAATGAGAAAGCAAGGACAAGCCTAATGTGGTGCCTTCCTTTCATAGCACACTGCTAATCTAGTGAATTCACTGTTTTTCTTACAGTCAAACCCATGCTGGTGCTCTTAAACCCTCCTGTAGGCTATAATAAGGCTTGTAGTGTTTGTATATATTGATGTGTTTCTCAGTAACAGCTGGTTCTGTGTAGATTTGTGGTGCTTTGTGAAATAGCACATTGATGTCATGATGGATGGGATATGCATGCACAGAATTAGGTCCTTCTAATCTTTAAAAAGTGGAGTGATATACTGCATTACCAAAAGCGTGAGGGTACCTGATTTTACGTCTAAAACCATCAGCATAAATATAGCTCACCTTGATGGTGGATCCACAAGTGAGATTGGACAATAATCAATGATAAGGTCATTCCAGGTGCAGAAAGGGTTTGAGATGCAAGCAAGTCAAATTCTCCCTGCAGACTCATTTTTATGGACCCTGCTTTGTGCATAAAAGTGGTGTTCCCGGCTAGGCACGGGCTCTCCTCGACCTTGTGCAGGATTAAGTGGATAAGAAAATGAAGAAAGTTTTAGAATCTAGAAAATACAGGCAATATCTAACCATATAAAAGTCTAGTTTGGTACCACTGTCAATTCACCATTACATTCCACCCTGACTTCCAGGCTGTTGGCTTGGTGAAGACGCCAATAGCCATTACATCCTCGAATCGAATTACCAGCCTGGGTCGGTGGGCTGGGTGTGTGGTGTACAAACAGATTAGGGCTACCACTGACAGTTTGAACCATTTAAATCGCTAAAACGTTGTTGTGTTCTGTAATTTCCTTAACTGAAACCAAATGTTGTATCACAAACCACCTTCTCCATCAACATTACACAGGACACTCTGCATTGTGTTCTCATAGCTTCCGGCAAGCCCTGCTTCATCCATCATATCGCCAGAGGGTGGAGTAGGATCTCAGAGTCCAATGTTATTGTGCTTTCCAGCATCGTGATCTTCAGTTTGTGTGCTGCCGGGCGGTCATGGAAACCCAATCCACGAACGATTCTAATGCTGATATTCCTTCCAGATGCAGTTTGGAGCTCCGCAACGAGTGTTACAGCAATGGACAGAATATTTTTACAGGCTACACACTTCAGCACTTTGATGCCCCATTACTACATGGATGAGCAGTTTTTGGCCCTAGACGTTTCCACTTGAATGACTGGGGCATTTTAAGCTTGGCAGAAATTTGACAAACTGCAAAGGTGGCATTCTCTGTCAGTGCCACACTGAATGCCCCTTAGCTGTTTAGTATGACTCATTCTAGTGCCATTGTTTGTCTGTGGAGATGGCGTCCCTGCATGCTTGATTATATGCACTGGTTTATAACGTGTGGGGCTGAAAGTCCATTAATGGCGACCATATACTTTTGGTCAGACATTGTGCATTCTAGCGAAGTGTATAATGATCTCTCCACAGCAGGCAACCCTGACCCACTATATGAGATGACTGCTTAAAGAGGTCTTTCTTCACATTAGACACCTTTTCTGTCAGAGGTCTTCATCAGATGCCAGTCCCATCAGTCATCGGCTACATCTGCAGCCCACGCTAGAGCTCTGATAACATCAAGAGCTCCTCTGTTGAGTCAGAATGATGAATCCCACAAGTGCAGTTAGATAATTACAGCTCAATTTAAAGTTCAGCCTCTCGCAAATTGCCGCTCTAGGAAGAATGTGAAGAATAATGAGAGTGACTTCAAAAGAAAATAAGGGCCTCAAATATGAATGACTCTGAGCAGAGTCAGAAGCCTCTTGGGAATGCACTGTATAATCTGCTGGGCTTTATGATCCCTGTTGATCTTTAGATGGACGAGTGGCATATCCCACGTGTCTTACAACAGATTGTCTGCCTGAAAAGAGAGTGTGTGTGTGTGAGGGTTGGTAGAGAGTCCTGCTGTGTAACTGGATAGCTATGCTATGACCGGGCAAAAAAATATTTTTCAGGATTTTTCTCAGGTTATGCTGTGAGGGCACCCTGGTAATATTGTTTATAAAATGGTACCATGACTGATATGCTGAACTGATGCACTAAATGAAATAGTCACCAACTGCTTCCCTACGCCAGTTTGTTTTTAATGTGTGCATAATGTGTCCCGCTTCCCCGTTCCACCATTTATTGAAATAATCTTGTTTCAACTGAGCCATGCAATGCATCCACAAGTGGCAGGATGTGACCGAATGCATAAACATCAATCAGATTGATATACATTTCTTGTGCCAGTGGTACACATAAAGGGTTTATAAACCTGCAACAGAATGAGAAAGCTGAATAGACCTGTTAGAGAAGAGCTCTTGTCACAACTCACTGCTTTCTTTATTGAAAGGAAGATTGCAATCCAGAGAAAGTAAATGGATTGTCAAACATTATATGTGCCCAGCTGATGCAAGACGAATGTCAAAGATCAAGCTCTTATTGCTCTACATGAATAAAAGGAAAGGTGATCCAAGTACAGGTTTGCATCGTAACTAAAATACAGGTAGTCAAGGTTGCCATGTATATGATTTACGAACAGAATTGGCTGACTTATATTGGTCTTTCGCTGTTACTGCTCGTTTTTCTATTTTCATACATCGTATTAATTTTAATCCCTATTACAACTTGAACATGCATTACAAGTGAGTTAGTCCAATTCCTTCCTGTTCCCATTAACGAGCCTTGAGCACTATGAAAGCTTTAGGCTGTGCATCAATAAACTGATTCACTTATTCCCATAGCTAATCTTTATCTATTAAAATACTGCGTACTGTAATACAAAACTATTTAAGCAATTCAGTCAATTAACAATTCCGGATAATGGCACGATTAAATGCTGCCCGTCACTTTGGCATATTCAGATGCGCATTAAACAGGTCTTGGACTGGTAATTGGGCTATTATTTTAAGCTGACCTTTTAAACCTTGCCTCCAAAGCTCATTGACCTTTTGCATCACAGTCCTGTTCCACACTCTGATGGAAAACAGTGACATGCAAATTGTTCCATACATGTTCTTACTGTATGAATAATGTCTAATCATTTAATCTTAATGTTTATCAAGCTTGGGGTTTCTATTGCTATATTTTGTAGTTACCAGTGCACCAATAAATGAAATGAAATGTATTTGTTGTAAATGTATGTGTCACGGTGCCACCTGCTCCAGTCAGTACGAAAACTCACTCGTCGCTTCGGTGAAATTAGGTTCCGTTCCACTTGTATTTATAATGTCACCAGTTCCAGAAATATTCATGTTCTCATAACGTCATGTTTAGGGTTGCAATTTTTACAGAACACGTTTTACAACAGACATTGGGACAAAGCAGATTTACAAACCAGCCAAAAAGCCTAGACCACAGATATACAACAGACTGTAGTTTAATGGTTACCAACCATGTTAACCGCTGGTCCCAGCCTACAACGATTTTGAAGGGCCGGTATGTAAGAGGTGGAAGGAAGTGAGTAGGAGGGAAGGCCCGTTTCACAGGTGTGGAAGGGTGTGGTCTGGATCACAGCCCGTATTTGCTAATCTTTTTTTGATCCAAGTCTGAATTAGAAAGATGACAAAAAGGGCCGCATGCTGCAGGAAATGTCAGTGCCTTGTAGGTCCAGGGTTCTTGGAATTAAGGTGCAATCCTGAAAAAGTGTCTGTCTACAGGAGTGAGTTAACAAGTGTGTGATGTCATGGGTTGACCTAAATTCAACCCAATAGTATCACCATAACCGTCACCAGGGCGAAAACGGCATTAAAGGTGTACCGAAGGATTTCTAGGAAAATAGACAGCAAGGAACAATGGCTTAAATAAAGTAACAGAGTAGTATTAAAGTGTTAATGCTTCAGAGACTGTCTATGTTGGTCATGTGGCTTCCCAAAACCTCTCAAAAACATGCTGTAATTCTGGACTGAGCACTCTAAATGAAGTTAAGGAAAAGGATCACAGCTGAAATTACACCCATTTTCTTACTAGCTCCTTATACATACACCCATCAGGATTTACTGCTGATTCTGTCAAATTTCTCACATCTTTCAAGTCCAGTGTATATCTTGTATCTAAAGTATTCAAAAGTTTGGACTATCTAACTCACCTGAATTGGCGCTATGTCTTTCACAGTGTAATTAGTGACAGCATCTACGAGTCAACGTTTTTTACGATCTTCATATTCTGCATGTTGGTTCATTTGATGAAATAAGTAAGTTGTCAAGATGTCTACAATGGCAACTGCTTTCCGAAAGAATTTGCAGATCGCCGTCTGTTGAGTAACATCCATCTTTTCAAAACCAGAGGATTAACTAGATAGACTGCAAGGATGGTGCTGTCTGTAATTTGTTTCCTGGAGATGCTTGTTCACACATTTCTAGCTTCAGTCATGTGCGTTTAGGTGGAGTGCTAACTTGAGTTGTGGCTCTAGCATGCTGCATGGGAAGAGTGCAAAAGCGCAGTACTCTATCCTGCCTGGCTACATGACCCTGTGAAGATGCGAACTCTTAAGGCAAGTTTTTGACAGTGAGTGACATACTCGATAATATTAACTCACACATTGTTAATACAACAATAATGTTATTATATACTGTAAATGATACAGATTTCACACCCCTAACCCAATAAAACCCATAACATGCAGATAATAAGGTGAGCACCTATAGCTCATAGGTAAATAAAAGAAGGTCGATTGGTGAAGTTACGGAACATTGTAGTCTAGTCTGTAACGTGTTGGTGTGTAGCCTTGCCTGAGCTCACTGACTTCCGGGATAAACTCCATACCCCGAGTGAGCTTGACCAGAATTAGCTGGGTTAGCAGATTAGCTTGGGCTGCTTTGCCTTTTTAGACTATAGGTAGACTGTAAAATAGCTACAGGCATTCCACACAAATGTCATTGGTTGTGCCAGATTGCAGATGCAGATTTTACAGAAAAGTGCTGTATTAAATCGTAAGCGGATGTGTAAATGTGTAACATTACTGCAAAGAGTCACTCTGCAGTGGAATTTACAGCACAGTTCAGATAAAGCTTACTCAGTATGGTTTTCCTTCACAGATCCGTCCCAATGCCAAACAACCCACAGCCTGGAACCAATCCATGGCATAGTGGTCAGAAACCTATAGCCTAGACTATATCTTAACTATATTAGTCTATGCCCATATGTTAAAAAAAGGCAAGCTCCACCTCTGCTGGACAGTGATTTCCATTATCCTTTTGGTTTTTCCAAGAGGAGGTTCTATGTTGGTCCCTGAAGGGTGGACGTTAAACTCAGTATCATGCCTCCACACACAGCAGTATCAATAGCACAGGCTGGCTTTACCTAGCCATCAGAGAAAAATGTTTTACAGCATGACTGAAGATTTACTTCAGTACGTCTTATGCATTGTGTCCATTCATAAACGACTGTATTACTGCAGCTGTTTGCTCTGTAGTGAATCAGCCATGATTGACCACGACACCCCGCCAATAAAGGAAATGCTCTCCAATTGAAAATTGAGCAGGACGCCTGGCGAGCTTTTTATAGAGAAAACGGGGAGACGTTTATAGAATATCCTGGCGTTTGAAAGGAAATTGATTGAATGCCTATTTTGAAACATGAAGGGCACATATTTCCTACTTACTGTCATTTACTCCCAGTGGGCCAACAGATGATCTTGGAAGTGAGTATCCAGGATAAGGAGGATAAGGAGGGAGGAGAAGGATGTAGCTTTAGATATGTGCAGTGTTGGGTTTCAGTATCTATGGGTGCAGCACCAGCGTGAAATGCTGATGAAATGCTGATGAAATGAGAAACTATTTAGCACTAAGTATGAATAATATTTTATTTCATTCTTATTAAAGCAGAACGCGCACACGATGGAAGTGGCTGGTGCCTTCTTTATAGTGGGTAGCGTTTTAGTAGCGAAAAATTAAGACATTTAGTTTCCTTCAGTTTGTTATTCTACAAGCCAGCTTTCTTGCTTGGTTTGTGTAGGCGACTGGCCCACAGAGTAGCATGTGTCAGAGTGCTTTAGATTTGTATTAACTGTGTGGGAATGCTGAATTTTTTTTGCCCCATGTTCTCACCATCACCAGTGTGGGAGGGAGAGGGTAATCATACGTTTTTAGAGAGACATAACAACATAATCCCTGAGCATTTTTAGTTTATCAGAACAGTAAAAGGATTTGTCTGTTCATTAAACAGTCTTGTCCTAGTCAGCGTCTCTGGGATTTGACATTGTATCTGGTCTCCCTTGTCTTATACAGTGTGTCATCCAACACTGCTGGAACCCGTGCACAGGTGAGCTTGCGAATTGCTGTTAAGGCAATCAAGTGCAAAAAAGGTCCAACTTTGACCCTTCTTGTCATGGTAAGGGTCATGTTTCAGTCCAGGGCCTATCTGGCTGCATAACTGGGTGCAGGTAAAAGTGCTCCATAACACAGGGTCACCAGCTGACCCCATGTTGCAAGCCTGAATGGTGTTTGAACCCATAGCCTCATTAATCGCTGTTTCCAGCAGATTGCTTTTTATCTCTGAGATATAAAAACCGAAGTTTAGTAAACGTTTAGTAGTTATATGTACTTGTAATGGTTCAAATAGGAGCGTTTCACACTATTTCTTAGGACTGTTTTCCTTTGTCATGTGTTTGCAACGCTCTTGCAACTTTAGCTTCTATTTCATCTCTTCTCAGCGCATAGGAACCGTTAGTGATGTAAGTTTGTGGTGTCTTGCGTAGTGATGCAAGTATAATGTACTGGTCCAGACGAAAGCGAGTGCTGAACTCAAGCACCATGTGTAAATATACTTGTACACCAGTAGTCATATAAACTACAAATCTTAGCACTTAAAATGGTAGAAGCGCAGACAGATGGACCAACAGTGAAGGCCAGGCTTTACTGAGACTATATGCACAATGTAAATATGATTCTTTTACTAAAGTCCATAGAGCAGTTGGTCTGTTTAACTGTTTTGAATGTGACATTTTTAATCTGACCTTATTAGTTCTCTCCAGTTTAGAACCTTGTATAAAGGGCTAAACCAGGCCTCTTTAATATACACTGCTCACAAAAGTTAGGGGATATTTCAAAATGAACATGAAGCGATGAGAAATAGAAGCATTTGATGTCATTTCATTATACAAGATCAGAAAAACAAATGAGTTGCAAACTGAATTATGGTGATTGAGTAGTAAGTGATACATTCATTAGGATGAATAGAAGCATGTTAAACTGGATGAGGGTGCCCCCACATTGACTGTTCAGTAGGGTGTATGGTCACCCAAGATTACCAAAACACAATAACAGTGATGAGACATGGACAGGATCAGATTGTCCAGCAGTTCTTGTGGGATCCTCTTTGTATTTGCTTTGAAATATCCCCTCATTTTTGTGAGAAGTCTAGATAAACTCAAAGATTACGAAAACTGGCTAGTGTCACTTTGAAAAATAGGAGGCAGGAAGGATCATTCATGCTTTCTTGAACTCCTGGCCACAGATGGTTACAGCATTTTGGGGGACTGAACTTGTGATATTCTGAAGAGAGCCAACTGTTGAGGTCATTGCTCTTTTCTGTCTTCTATTCATTCAGACAGCATGAAATCCATATTAAGCTTCTAAATATATACATTTCTTTGTGCATCCAGGAACGTGTAACAAATCTCTATTATTCAACCAAGAAAGGGTTGTGGTTATCCATTCTTGGAGACATACAGTAATGTAGACAGAGCTGTGCCCCTCTCCCCCTGTCTCTCTCTTCGCTAATACAGGCTTCCTGACTATACATATGGTCTCCATCTGCTGTGGCCTGTGCGATATCAGTTTCAATTGATGGTTGGCTCTGTAAGCATGTGTGATTTAAGCCGTTCGAAAAACATACCCCTTAAGGTTAAGACTCTATACTATGAGACTAAGACTTAATGTTGACCTGCTGGTTGATCCTGGAGGGTGAAGCATAGCCTAGAAAAGACCATCATCATGGCACACCCCCAGTAGTGTCACTGTAGATCAGCTTACACGCTGCCAAAAAGCCATTCTCAATTGAGGGTTTAGCTGTGCTTGGTGCCGGTGACGTGGCTGAACAAGTATATCCCCCGAACAGAGAAGGTGTTGCTGCAGTTTAATATGATCCTGATGAAGCTAGGAAGTACAATGCTCAGTGTGATGACTTGGCACTGTAGGAAAGCCTGAGAGGTGTTTTTTTTCTATCCACACAGGGATAGAGCAAGTGTGCTTGTGTGTGTAAAGTGAGCTTGGCTTCACTTGCATTCAAAACTATATAAATATAAAGTCTGGACCACATTGAGGTCAGCGGCTGATCCACAGTCTGTCGGGAAAGGTTGGGAAAAGCTGTCTCGTTCAGCAGCTTTCTCCTGTCTCAACAGCCAAACTGACCCTGGACCATGGGAAAAGCACTAAGGATGCCTTTTAGATCCCTTAGACCTTTGAGGGTCTTGTGTGAGACAACACGTTTGAACATGAAAACCTAATAATATATCTGGCATTTTGCAGTCATGCGAAGACTAGCCCCTGCTGTACTGGCATGCACACTGTATAAATACTACTCCTCTTATTTACTCAGGATTTAACGTTGCTAATGGGGATACAATCCATTGAAAGTCTGACTCTTTATCTGACACGCTGTTGTCAAGCACCTCTTAAGACGTTTTAAAATGTTTTTAATGGCTTTACAGTATATCAAGGTTTTTTCAGGGGAGGCTTTGACTGGATTCTCGTATAGGTTTGTAGCTTATTCAGACACAGTTCCTTTCTGGAACACAAGTTCTTTTTTTTTTATCTCACTTTCTTTATCCTCCATCTCTGTTTTCTGTTCCTTAATCTGATGCTGCTTCTGCTATGCTGCGGTATGGTAAAAAAAAAAAAGAGTCATTTCATATGGGAAATTAAAAACTGTACAAACTGATATCCCGCCCAGCACCACTAGCATCTTACTGCTAGAAAAATTTTAAGCTTCACTACCTGGAGTAAGCCACATGATATATAACAAACAGCATATTATGTATTAAATGTTATATCCAAAAGAGCTGCGTGGACTAAAATTTGTCACATTCACACATTTCAGGGACTTATTGTGCAATTTCAGAAGACGAAGTGTGTGTAGGATGTGTAAGGGGCATTGTAAACAAACACAGATTTGGATTAAACAGGATGGAAGAAAGAAGTCACAGAGCAACGCTGTCAAACCATGTCTGACCAGCCAATGTCTGACAGTAATCCATTCAAATCTTTTAGCAGGTTAAACAATGAAATAGGCACCCCTAAATACTGAATTTCCCCACCCACTTAGTATAAGTAATTATATAGAAATGACACTTCCAAATATTGTAGGGCAGACAGCCATATACTATAAAGTATCCATGCTCCTTCATGTTTTTACTAGTCGGGCACTGCAAAACCTGGTGCCAATATCAGACACTTCTGTTTTGGTGGGGTTTCTTTCCCACATCCCCATGTTCTAACTGCTTATTCAACCTTCCCAAGGCTTTATAAGCCTGTACCATTATGATAAATCAAACATAAGCAGGCTCACACTTGTTTTTCATGTCTTTGTATATGCTATACTAAATGAGCCATAGAAGTCACTGGTTGATTAGCTAAAAATTCAGCACTGATTTATTAGAAGTTGTCAGCAGCAATTTGGTTTCCCATATTACTGACCACCTAAAGTTTTGATAAAGTCTGTACCTTTCATTTTCGAAGAGCATTTTGTGGCTTACCAAAAGGTTTAGTTAAAAAGCAAACTGCAGCCCATTATTATTTTGTATCACCGCTACAAAAACAACGTTTTCATGATAGGTGGGTTCCAGACCACAGGCCTGGACAGAACACTGCAGATCTCTTGTGTGAGAACATTTAAGTGAGAAAATCAGTTATCTGCTGGCATTTGGAATGGAGAATGGCACACGAATCGGGTCCTGCTCCGTCACACATGCGCGAATATTTGAACGTTTTCAGACCTCTGTCCTGGTTCAGCTTACGTCTGCAGAAAGAACATCATCATCTGCATTATTTCTTTGAGTAAATCACTTTTGGAGTAGGAAAAAGCGATGTAATGTCTTGTACTTCTGTCAGTGGACATTAATCATCAGGTAAAATGTCACTGGACGGAAAAGTGCCATGTAAAGAAGACAGTGTTTTCAGCTCTGCAGTTCGCAGACTCTTTAAAGTAGTGGAAAGCTTGATGAAACTGAGCACTCCAGCTCAGCTGTGCAGGACAGAACAATTACCTGTGGAACCATCTGGACTGTGTGGTGCAGTTTACCCAAGTGACCCAGTGAGCAGCTTGGCACAGGCTGGTTCTTATTTAAACCATGGAGTACAAGCCATACTAGCTGTATTTTGCGACTCATTTATTCTGTCAAGATTTCTTCCAGAGACCTTTCCCTAAACCTGAGATGTAAGGAATAAGTGCCATTCTGTCTGAGAAGAAGCCTGAGGTCAGAGGATGTCCGACATGCACTGTTTTTGTTTGTAAAAGGAGACACTCGAAGGATCTCCTCTAAATAGTCACACAAAGCCCATGGGCTGTTGTCTTCAAATGTTTTAGAAGATAAGGATAAAAGACAGACTTAATGCGCTGTGGCATTGATGGTACAGTCAGGATTATGAAAATCTGAAAGTCTGGTTATAGTAGTAAAATATATTTATATGTATATATGCTTTATCTGACACAAGCATTTTGATTGATAAGTCATGGGCTTTCAATACAGAGTGTTGAATGTTCAACCTATTCAGGCTGTGTAACCTTAGGTAGGCAGGTGCTATTTGATAGAAGTAGACTCCTTTCTTTCCCTTTTCACTGGATCTTTCACTGTTAATATGCTGAGAAAATCTCCCAACGTGTCCATGATGTATTTTGGCAGTAGTGCCGCGTGAACCCATGAAACACATAAAAGCCAATTTCAAAATGTGGAGTTGAGCAAGCTGTCAGATAAGTAATGGAATTTGTTTGACCAAGCTCCATTTCATCTATTTATTACTTGCTGGCTGGTAAACAAAATGTAATTATTTGAAAGTAGACTACAGGCCAAGAGAAAAGAAAAAAATGGGGGGGGGGGTTTGCATGACCTCAAACTCCTCTTAACTTTCCTGCTAAAGAGAGACGACTCCAACTGCACATACACTGCATCAAAGGTGTGCATACACGTTGTCTTTACTGCCTACTGTAATTCGAACCATTTACCACAGAAGTGAGAGAGAAAAGCTGTGTTTCGGTAGGCTGGGATGGGTGGGGGTGATAAGCGTTTGTGAGAAATGCCAGCTGTACCACCCGCTGCTTTAAGTGTTTCAGGCTGCAAAGGAGCCTGGCACCCTCATTCGTCATGGAGAGCCATGCTGAGCTGGCTCACTACTCTTGGGGAGAGGGGCGAGGGGGTAAGTGCTCTCCCCTGTTAATCCTTATTTCAAGTTCCTACTATTTCACCTTTACCTTTTCACATGGAGGAGCGTTTTAGCTGATGCGTAATCACATCATGCATACTGTATCCCACCAAACATGTGTTACTTGTTAAGCTTGCTGGAACGCCAGCCACGATAAATCACAAGAAAGACTTTTAGCTAGTGAGATGCCCAAAGTGTTAGGTCACGTTATGTAAGCTTGCTAACTTATTGTGCACAATTTGGATTCATAAATATGCTTGTTTACTAGAACAGTACACAAATGTTATCAAATGTTATCCACGTGACAGTTAAAGTACAAACATATTCTTGATTTATGTGGACCTGATTCTGCTTCACAATTTGGCAACAATAAAGATGTTATTGGAGACCCTCAAAATGAGCAGCTTTTATTGCATATGCTACCATAAAATGGCGTCTAGCTTTAAGAAACACAATTTTTCTGTGGGTTTTTTTTTTATTTATTTTTTTTAACCCAAAGTCTCTTTAAGAAAAGTTTCAGAAGGATACAGAAGACACTACATGGGCAACAATATACGGACACCAAAACATCATGTTGATCAGTGCTTTCCAAAATCTGCCAGACACCCTATCTGTGAAATTTTAAACGGTAGTAGATAAGGCCTAGCGCTTATTCTACACTGTAGTGTTGGATAAGGATAGGGTTAGGTCTTTGTACGGGCCAGTCGAGTTCTTTTTAACCAAACCTACCAACGGTTTCTTTATGACCTGCATCGGGATGGATACATTTGGATACATGTATTCTGTTCACAAAGAACTCTTCAAAATGAAATATCCCATAATGAAATATACCTTCATTTTTTGTGTGCAGTGTAGAAAGTCTGTGAGGCCTTCCAGACAAAACTGGAGGCTCCTCATTCTCTCTAATATCGTTGTATTCCCTTTGTTGGAATTAAGCATACCCATTAAACAGCCCCAAAGCAATTGCGGCTACAGCATCACGCGTTTTAGGAAACTCTAACACGCTCTGGCATTTTCCAAACCAAGGATCATCCGTCAGAAATGCGAATCGTGAAGTATCCGAAATCCACTGAATGCACATCTGCTGCTTCAGAGGTCCGCTGTGGTGATTAATTAGTGTTGACGCTTTTGAAATGTACATGGAGGTTTGACTTGAGTGTTGCTGGTCTGCCAAGGAAACCTAATCCATGGTGCTCCTGGTATTGCTTCCCCAAGTAGCTTAGAAGTCAATATTGTGTGTTGCAGGAGTGAGTACAGAAACAAGGGCAGAATATATTTACATTCGCTATCACAATCTGTGAGCTTGATGTCTTATCCGCTAGAATTTTCTACTTTTACAGCGAAGGCAAGGTTGCAGGCTATGCCATATTGCAATTGATGTGTTCTTAATTTTATGCTTGATTTTATGCACCTGTTAGCAATGGATGGCCGAAATTGCTGACTCCAGTAGTTCAAAGGCACGTCTACATGCCTTAGACTGTGGAGTGCACCCTATATGATCACATACATTTTATTCCATTAGAGCCCGAAATTACTGAGAGAAATATTACTTAGACAGCTGCCTGTGGAGTTACATGAATACTGAACATTGTGCTACATCATAGAACTGAATAAGGCATCATTTAATGTACAGTATCTCTGTGCATTTCACTGCCCGGATCAGACTGCATGTATCGTTTCACTGCACTCACATCTGGGCTCTGGCGTACATCCTTGATGGGGTACACATGTACGAAAAGTCATGTTTCTGTGCAGTGAGGTGTGGCCATGCATTTCTAAACACCTGAAATCCCTCCCCTGCTGCAGGCAAGCAACCCACCCTGGCACTCCTGCCCCATCTCCATGGCAACCAAGGGCTAGTTCCACAGGGTGGAGTTTACCGCTCACCAAGGAAAAGATGCTGTCTGTAAACAAGGCATCCGTGACCTTCACAACAGACCTGCATTAATGTTACATTAATAAAGAAATATTAGTGCGATTATTTTGAGCTTCCTCACTGTCTGAGTGCATGGATTTGACCTTTCTCAACACACGGCTCACATTGTGAACTAATATAAAATAGGAATAGAGTCACGTTTTTCAGATGCCAGTGTGAAGGGAATACGACAATGGAGGCAGATCCAGTTTCCTAATGATGTCATCTAATTGAGATGCAGAAATGACTGATGGAAAAAATAAGTGGATCGTGCCATCTCAGAACGTTGCTCCGTGTCGTGGCCGATGGCTGTATAAAAAAGATCTAAAAATGTACTAGCACGGAAGATGGGCAGAATTGGTGCAATTACGTTTTGTCTTTATTTGGAAGGATTTGAAATGCTTGTAGATCTGGACTGTAATTTGAGGTAAATTTGGCAATATGCAGAATAAAACTTGTTAATGTATTATTTCAGGTCAGACAAAAATGGATCATTCTGATACACATTTTGGAACGCAGACCAATTAGCTAACTGCTAGTAAACTGCAGTATTTCATATCAGGTTGAACCAGGTCAAATTGCAGGATCAGAGTTGAAGTATTACAATCTATAATAATATATAATATATAATAGTGGCTAAATGTATCAAAATACACAGTTGGACTGGAATCTTGTTTCAGAGCCACTAAACTGGCTAACTCGCTAAAGAGCACATATATGTAGCGTTCTTTAGCGTGGTCTGAAGCTATGGATATGAAAAGTTGTAAAGAATATGGTCATGCTGAAACATTCCTGTTTTAACAAAACAACGTGTCATCCTGTGATGACTAAAACCTATTTTATAATCATCTCTGTGATCAGTGATCTAAAAAACGAGTTGAGAATGGAGTTGTTGGCTGTTTTAAGAGTAATTTGTTAATTTAACCGGAGACAGACTCAGTTTTTTTTTTACTGTAACTGTAGCACTTTGGGAAACACAATACCCCTTCAGTTGACCTCATCACAGAGAGCAGATGGAGAGCAGCTAGTCAAGTCTCCTGTTCTAATCACCTGTTAGCATAGAAGAATAATGGGGTTTTATGACACAGTGTTACCATGCCCAATCCTAGTACTTAATATCAGTACAATCAACATAAGACAGAATGTGTTGTTACGGCAATAGTTAAGTGTTTTTCCAAAAGAAACTAAAAACCTGTAACTGCAAAAACCTACATTTAACAGAAGCAATGTAGGCATAAACAACATGAAAGCATAGATCAATCTGTGTTAATGGTTCAGGCTGCTACTAGTGTAATAGGCCAGGATATTTCTGGCACCCTTTGTACCCCTTACTACCATTGGGCATTGTTTAAACACCACAGCCTACCTGAGTATTGTTGTTGGCCACATCCATCCCTTTATGACCACAGTGTACCATCTTCTGATGGCTACTTCCAGCGGGATAACATGCTGTGTTACAAATAATAATATATAATAACAAAATAATATCGTACAATATCTTAAATAATATCAAAGTGCTGTCTTGATCATGACAGTGAGTTCACTGTAGTCAGATGGTCTCTACAGTCACCAGATTGTAATCCAATAAAGCTCTTTTGGGATGTAGTGAAGCAGGAGATTCATACTCTCAAACATGGGGATCTCAGACAATGTGCTGTCATGGTTCAGATCGTACCTCACCGGGCACTCGTTCAAGGTGTCATGGCAAGGACAGCTGTCCTCAGCCCACTCCTTATCCACTGGGGTTCCCCAGGGTTCGGTAC
>JAUZST010005047.1:0-15863 GCA_034779995.1 Parotocinclus haroldoi
ATCTCTATAGAATTAGAACGTTATGTAACTGGGTGATGGTACCTTCACTCCAGAGTTCTGAACTTGGATAAAGAGATTATCTCCAACTCTCCACTGTGTTAAATTATGTTGATGAGACTCTCTCTTCTTTTTCAAAGAAGAGGTTTCCAGAACTAGAAAAGAAAGCACATGTGTATGATCTACTGCTGCTCGAATACAGAAAGCTTCCAGACTGATTGCTTCCCTTTTTATCCTGCTTTACAGACATACTAAAAGATAAACATTCACAGGAACATAAATTGTTGTTTAAATCTGATCCTCTGTCAGACCTACTGTAAACTAGATTTGTATCTTACCCACAGATGTTTCATCTTTCAGCTCTTTAGCGTTTAGCTTCACAACAGCATGATCATAATCACACTGAAGATCAGGAACCAGTAGATCTGATCCAGATGTTGATGTTGGACAGGTTCTATTAATCATGACATCTTGTTTTCTGGTGCTGTTGGAGTGGATGAGTTTGATGGAGTACTGCTTCTGGTGGAGATCCTGAGGTGGAGAAGGTCAACATTGAACCACATTCAGTTAGATGTAACGATGCCAACTGTATATACTTTGACACCTTCAAACCCGCTGCCTTAAAACTGACGTACACATCTTCAACCAGTTCTAAAAATGAGTTAAGCCTCATCTAAAGTCCCATAAAATCCCATAATGTCCCATTCTATGATCAATTAAAAAAAGCTTTTCATCCATAACCTCTTTAGTTCTCTATTAACGTGGGTAAAATTTTAATTACCCTTTTACCCTCTGTTACTTTTCTTCAGACAAAGAATGTTTAAAATGTGTAGGGGACATTTCCGATTGGCTGGCCCATCACCGTACACCAGGTTGACCAAGTTTGAAACCACACATCAGAAGCTCCGCTTCTTAGCCAGAAAAAGCAGGTATCTAGTTTCCTGATATAGCAGGTCACAGAGGCAATCTGGTGACACCTTTTTTATTTAATTAAATGTGTTAATGTATATTGTACTGTTTGTCATGATCCTCTATATACTGTCGAACTATACCCATTCTCACCCACTGGTCCAGGAAACATCCATTATAGAAGATCCTGATCAGCCAGGAAGGCTGGAGCTCGATGTGACTGCACTCCTCCAGCAGATGTTCCACTAAGATCTCAGGTTTTTCATCTGAGAGGAGAAATGAGGCCAGGAAGACCGAGTTAGCATTATAGCTCAGACAATTACCTCAGATCAAATGGTTTTGCCCAGAAATGTGTGCTAAAACGGCCATCTGAAACCAAAAGACTGTTAATCTTCTTTGGTATGCTTTTTAGGAAGTTCAAAGAACAGAACAGAGAACATACCAAACACGTTATTTTCTATTAGTATTGTGCTTAATATGGATATGCAATACAGTGCCTGGTAGGAGACAAACCTGCAGCAGGTTTATGGGATAAAACATCTGCTAAATGACAATAATACTGAAAGACCAATGGCAAAGAGGATGTAGAAACAGACCTTACCTATGATCAGATAGAGGTCAGAGCGTTGGAACGAAGAAATCTCCACAATCAGACTGTCAGAGTTGCAGTACAGCACTGAATCAGACTTGTTGGATCCATCGTTTACGTCATCCTGCACTTCTACGTGACAAGAAGGA
This sequence comes from Parotocinclus haroldoi, assembly GCA_034779995.1. NCBI lineage: Eukaryota > Metazoa > Chordata > Actinopteri > Siluriformes > Loricariidae > Parotocinclus > Parotocinclus haroldoi. The sequence goes on from JAUZST010005047.1 coordinate 1,645, forward strand.
GAGACGCTTAGTTGTGTTTAATGGTGCGATGCATAAATGGAGGAAGGATATTGATTTGTTGAAATAAAGTTCCGATACCTGTCTGATCTTGAATATTTTGAGCTGTAGACTGACTTGGAGATGGTGATGCAGCGATGGGAGTGGTTTCTGAATGTGTGGAAAGTATAAGTGTGGTTTCCATTAATGATGTTGTTGTCGTTGGAAGTGTTATTGTGGTTGGTGGTGTTGAAGTTGTTGTTGGCGGGGGTGTTTCTGGAACGGTAGCTGTCTGTGTCAGTGTAGATACAACAATGGTGGTTGGTGGTAGTGTGATTGTTTCCGGAGGTGTTACTGGAACTGCAGTGTTCTCTGAAGGTGTAGAAAAAGTAATGGTGCTCGTTGGTGGTGTTGAAGTTAAACTTGTTGTAGGTTGAGTTGTTGGACGTCCAGGGAGATGATGAGGACAGAAGATGTTGACCCTGTACTCTTGATGTTTGTTATTAATAAACTTCAGCACAGCACCATCCTGTAAGGAGAAAATAAAAATGATTATCATGTAGAGTCTGGGTTCATCTCTATAGAATTAGAACGTTATGTAACTGGGTGATGGTACCTTCACTCCAGAGTTCTGAACTTGGATAAAGAGATCATCTCCAACTCCCCACTGTGTTAAACCAGGTGTATTATCGTTCTCTTGCGGGATGGGATGAGCTTCCAAATCTGGAAATACAGGTGCATATTTATGAATCTACATTTACAACGTTAAAGGCTACTTCCAGGCTAATATTGTTTCTCCTGCATAGGTCCAGAGTGCCATTGACATCTGTAGCCACCACCAGAGGGCAGCAGAGCCACTCTCTGCATTTACAGCAGACACCCTTATAAAGAACGACTGACAACTCATACATTACAATTCAACCAGTGGTGGATTAAGGGTCTTGCTCAACGACCCAACTGTGCAAGCTTGGCAGAGGTGGGATTTGAACCCAGGACCATGGTCCAGTATCTTAACCGCTAGGTTTCCACAGTCCCAGAATGGCTTTAATACAGTTATGGACCACTTAGCCCTGCTTCTCAGATCAAAATCACGTGAGGCAGGTGTAGCAGGAGTCTTTTTATTTTTAGAATGGCTTTCATCACATTCCGTGTAATGCCCACTGGGCCAAGAATGATCCAGCCTCTTTCCAGCTCTTCATCAATGATGTCCTGGAGGCTATTGGCCAGGCCAATAAATGGTTTCCATGTCCATAGGTCAATAGGAGATTCAATATCCCATCTGACCTTCACCACATATTCTTTATCTCCACCACCTGTGTGGTTCATTTTGAACATCCAAGATTGGGCTGTCTTGTTTTAATGAACGCTTAAGGGACATACTAAACCCTTTAACGTTTTGTTTTGATTTTATCTTACCCACAGATGTTTCATCTTTCAGTTCTTTAGCGTTTAGCTTTACAGTAGCATGATCATGATCACAGTGAAGATCAGGAAGCTGTAGATCTGATCCAGATGTTGATGTTGGACAGGTTTCGGTTCTCATTAAGTTCTCTTTCATGGTGCTGTTGGAGTGGATCAGTTTGATGGAGTACTGCTTCTCGTGGAGATCCTGAGGTGGAGAACGTTTTCCATGAACCACATTCGGTTAGAATAAAGTCTGAACTAAAGCCGATTCTCACCCATTGGTCCAGGAAACATCCATTATAGAAGATCCTGATCAGTGAGGAAGGCTGGAGCTCGATATGACTGCACTGCTCCAGCAGATGTTCCACCAAAATCTGAGGTTTATCATCTGAGAGGAGAAATGAGCCCAAAGACTGGTGTTGAATCTAAGGCTTTAAATATCACTACAAAAAATAACGGGTGGAAATGTAGCGGATCTGCTGAATGTTTGCCCACATACTTTTAGTGTTGGCACAGGGAAATATCAGAATAGAAGAGGATGTAGCAAGAGAAGGTCACCTATGGTCAGGCAGAGATCAGAGCGCAGAGCCGAGGAAAATCCCACAATCAGACTTTCAGAGTCACAGTACAGCGCTGGTTCAAGCTCATCTGCTTCTTTCTCCATGTCTGCACATCATGGAGAACAACCCAAGTGTTAGATGTGTTTGGATGACTAAAATGGATTTGAAGTGAAGATCTGATCTATAAGTACTCCAACATGTGATTGTGAATACCAACTAGCCTAGGTGCGATGAACTTTCGAACAGTTTGCAGATGATTTCCTACCCGTCGTTGGCGTTGCATCGATGAGCCTGGTCTCTGAAGTTACTGAAACAGGAATGCTGGTTGGTTCTGGTAAAGTTAGAGAAGGTTCAGGTGTTGGGCGTTCAGCAGCATGATGAATACAGACGACCTTTGCTTGACACTGTGTATCTTTATTATTAATATATCTCAACATGCCGCGATCCTGTAAGGAGAAAATAGAGATCAGGTTCAAGTGGCATTCAGAATAATCCATTTACACCTGGCAACAATAATGGCAAAGAAATCCTCCATTATTTACTGCATTACATGTGACTTTTCAGCTGAAGAACATCGGTCATGACCTAGTTTTCATATTTCAGCTCTCAGTGATCAGTTTGACTGAGATCTGGACTCTTATCGTTCAAATGGTTTGACTTTCCTGAAGAAACTTTGTTAGTGTTTGTTTTTCAGGAAGGTGTATCATCATCATCATTATCATCATCATCATCCTGAAAAATGATCATTAGCAAACCTATGTTCTAGCAATGAGATGAGAAAAAGTATGGAGATGTATATAAACCCTAGATCATAAATGATTGATTATGATTTGACCGTTGTCTTCAGAGCCCCAATCTTTAATTGTTGGAACGACGCCAGAGTAGATTTGCACAATGATCTGCTCGGCTCATAACAGATCTGTGAATCTGACTGACGATCACGTTCGTTCAGTCCTCCTCACTCCATGATTGCTTCCCTTTAGCCACCCTAACCTTGTTTTCTTTTTTTATATGTTAGGACTGGTTTTTTTTTGGCTTTTCTGAGCACAAGTGTACTTTCAAATTTCATGGCACATCGCTGTGCATTTACTATCCAGACATTTGGATGTCTTCCTTGGTCTACCTGTGAGTTTAGCTTTCCCAAATTTCCATTTTCATTATACGCACCAAATTTAAGATATAGCTAACATAAAACAAACAGCCAACATATTAGCCACGCTCCATGTTGGATTGCTATCTGGAAGGAGTTTCATAATCCTTGGCAAAGTGATTAATTAAAAAACTCCCCTTAATTTGCATTTGCATATTTAGACTTTTTTTTTAGAAACACAAATTCTTAGCAAATTCCATAAAGTTTCAAAGTTGTGCTACAGGTTGTAAAAATGAAAAGTAATTTGACTGGGTGATGGTACCTTCATTCCAGTTTTCAGCATTTGGATGAAGAGATCGTTTTTAAATCTCCACTTCCATAGACCGGATAGATGAGAAGCAAGTTTTACATGCAGGGAAGAAGGTCCCAGAACTGCAAAGAAAAAGATGAGCTTTTTATGATCTACTGCAGCCTTGTTACAGGACACTTTGAGATTACTTCTTATTATTTTATAAGTCATTTATTGTATTTATCTAAAAACCCATCAGATCCCATCACATCGCTTACAGAGTCATTGTTGTTCCTTTTCAGATTCATAGAGATTTCTTACTACCTTTAGGCTTTTTAACTGATTTTACCTTACCTACAGATGTTTCATCTTTCAGTTCTTTAGCGTTTAGCTTTACAGTAGCATGATCATGATCACACTGAAGATCAGGAAGCTGTAGATCTGATCCAGATGTTGATGTTGGACAGGTTTCGGTTCTCATTAAGTTCTCTTTCATGGTGCTGTTGGAGTGGATCAGTTTGATGGAGTACTGCTTCTCTTGGAGATCCTGAGGTGGAGAACGTTTTCCATGAACCACATTCAGTTAGAATAAAGTCTGGACTAAAGCCAATTCTTACCCATTGGTCCAGGAAACATCCATTATAGAAGATCCTGATCAGTGAGGAAGGCTGGAGCTTGATGTGACTGCAAAGTTTCAGCAGATGTTCCACCACAATCTGAGGTTTATCATCTGAGAGGAGAAATGAGTCCAGAAAGACAGAGTTAAATTGATCAAGATCTAGAATGTAGAGTGAAGAAGGACATAGTTGATCCAGAGCAGGGATTGGAGTTTTTTCTGCATTGGGTTTATTAGAGTCACATCTACACTTCACCAAACTCCACAGTGGTGTGGATTAGAGAGGGGGATTAGAGGAAGATGGTCTTCCTGTCTGCCTTCAGTTACTACAAATACCAGGTCATACATCTAGATGAACCAATGCAATGTCACCTTTCCAATACTGTAGGAATAATGTACAGTGATTCTCCATCAAGGCATCTCAGCAATGCAACATGGTGTTCTTCTAGTGATCTTAATATATAACAAAAGAGAACTTTCCAAACAAAATTGAAACATTGCCAAACTTTTCTGACTACTTGATTGGCCACTTAATTCGGCGGCTTTTGCAACCATTGTTTTATATGTAAGTGATGTTGTCATCCTAGTTCAAGTTTAAGATTGTTATTTCTACAAAAGCCATATGTTTTTATCCTAATAAGGTTATTAAAGCAAACTCTTGGGTGGATTTAGGTTTGGGGCAGATGGGGATAACAGACAGTTTTAATAGAATTAGATCTGGGTGACGGTGCATGGCTACCGGCAGACAGTTTGTTAATCCTAATTATCTGACCCCTGACCCCTGCTCTGGATAGTCAGCCCCTAACAAATCCTGTCATAAGACTATGGGCAATACTACAGGAGATGAGTGCAGCTCCTTCCCGAGTGGGATGGCTATCCTAGAGAAGCTACGGCTCTGAAGCTCACTAAGGCTCCCTAGTATGTCCGGCGCTCTGGCTCCCGGGATACATGTAACCCCTGCAAAGAAAGGCTGCAAAATCTGATGTGGGGAATGTACCGTGTATGCAAATACATTTAGATGGAGGGACAGATCAGCAGTAGACGATGTAGAAAAAGAAGGTTACCTATGATCAGGTAGAGATCAGAAAGATTGACCTGAGAAAATCCCACAATCATACTTTTAGAGTCACAGTAAAGCTTTGGTTTGGAATTTTGGGATTTAGTATCTGCTTCCATCTGCTCTCCTACAAAACAACAACAACAGAGAAATTACTAGGCTTTGATTGTGGACTGCTTAAATTAACTCAAATATTTCAGATCTTAATTTTCATTTAATAGCAAACCAACATTTGAGGGTAAAAACGATTACGATACCTGGATGATGAGCCTTAGTCCAATGTGTAAATAATGTGTTTGTCCCAAGGGCGGGAAACATTGGAACGTTTATGCTGAGCGGTGGCAGGATATTTGCTGCTGGATGTTTCGGAACATGTTGAACACAGAAGATCTTTGCTTGACTCTCTTTATCTTTTTTATTAATATACTTCAGCACAGCACGATCCTAGTAAGGAGAAAATAGAAATTAGGATCATGTAGTGTCTGGTTTCATCTCTAAAAAAGAGTGATGGGTGATGGTACCTTCACTCCAGGGTTCTGGACTTTGATAAAGAAACCATCTTTAACTTTCCATTTTATCAAAGCAAATTTTGCTTTCAGGGAAAAAGCGTCCAGATCTGGAGAAAATGGAAAACAATGCTAATAATCTGCAACTATAACGTTACAGGATATTTCCAAATGACTTCCCTGCTTCTCTTATATACAGTACAACCCAAAATCAGAAGATAAAAGTTTGGTTAGTCTGGAAAATGCAAATGTTTGTTACATAGGTGTGAGAAAATTGTTGTTATGTTTAAAAGCAGTGTTCCTCAAATAAACACTGGAAGGGATTTACACATTTCAGTCCTAACTTTTCTTGTTGATAAATGCATAGCCATTATTGGTATAGATATCATCCTGAAGACAGTTTATGTTGCTCTAAAATCTCAGTGTACGTTTCTGCATTAATGCTGCATCTCAGAACTTGTTCCTCATAACAGTCCCGACGATCACTTTGGTCATTTCTTTCAAAAAGATCTGGAATACTGATCAATCTGAGCACCATGTTCACTGTGTAATGGTCCATCCTAGAGGCCTCCAAGACAAGAGAAATATATCAATTGCTTCCCATCTTTATTTGAGGAACATCTGAAATGTTTTCTCACATATTTCTTGATGAAAAGGAGATCCTCTGCCTATCTTTGATTCTCAAGGACTCCGACCTTTGTGGATACTACTTATGTGCCTAATCTCTGTGGTCTCAGTCCTGTAGGTGGGAGTAAATCCCGGATGGCACAACAAAACCCTTCCGTTCTGCCCTTGGGGAGCAAATACTTGGAGTTCTCCAGTTAGAAAATGGTTCCTTACCATCTTAACCGGCTGTAACCAAAGCTCACCTAATGGACCTTAATTGGGCCCATTCCCCAGTCCTGTGTAAACAACACACATGACCAACGTAATTTGTTTTGTAATGGTGCTGGTATCGGTTATTATACAAATCTAAGCCTGGGGAGATGTTTCAGCTAGCTGAGACTAGGGTATCTAAGTGGAGAAGCCACTTAAATAAGTGTAAGCTAAGCATTTCTCAAAACTGATTTGAACTTACACACAGATGTTTCATCTTTCAGTTCTTTAGCATTTAGCTTTACAGTAGCATGGTCATGATCACACCGAAGATCAGGAAGCTGTAGATCTGATCCAGATGTCGATGTTGGACAGGTTTCGGTTCTCATTAAGTTCTCTTTCATGGTGCTGTTGGAGTGGATCAGTTTGATGGAGTACTGCTTCTCGTGGAGATCCTGAGGTGGAGAACGTTTTCCATGAACCACATTCAGTTAGAATTTTACCATAACAGTAAAGATTCTCATCCACAAAAAGATTCTTACCCATTGGTCCAGGAAACATCCATTATAGAAGATCCTGATCAGCGAGGAAGGCTGGAGCTCGATGTGACTGCACTGCTCCAGCAGATGTTCCACCAAAATCTGAGGTTTATCATCTGAGAGGAGAAATGAGTCCAGAAAGACTTAATATTGTATACCAGAATATACCAAACAGTTCCGGATGAAGAATGTAGAGTGAAGGAGAATGAATTCTGGGACAGAGAAGGTTACCTATGATCATATGACTCGTCGGATCAGAAAATTCCACAATCAGACTTTCAGAATCGCAATACAGTGCTGGATCTGATTTGTGAGATTCATCGGGAATTTTCTGCTTGACTTCTACGCAACAAGAAGAACAACAACACTGTAAAAATGCCACTTTATTTTTAAAAGGTAATCATGTTTGTTTCAGCCCTGGTATCCGTATAATGTGTGTGTGTGTGTGTGTGTGTGTGTGTGTGTGTGTGTGTGTTCTAAAATAATGGATAAAATTAAAATAAAATCCAAGACAACAAGATTTAAAAGATTAAAATGCCTTTCAGGCTTTTAAAAGAAAAAAAACAATATATAATCAAATAAATATATATATTTAAAAGAGAAGAAAGCAATAATAAAATACATTTTTAGAAAAAAAGCAACAAATATAAATATAAAGTGAAAGTAATGGGATAGAATAAAACATTAGTAAAAAAAAAAACACATGCACTACTTTACATCACGTTTTACTTTGGACACTTTATATTGTTTTTGTAAATATTTATACATTTATTCCACTATTTTTTTTAATCTCTACCTTTTTTATAAATGTAGATTCTGTTGTTTTTCTTTATTTAAATTGTGGCTGAGCTGTTAATAAAAAAAGCATTTCACTGCCCGTTATACCATTTATGATTATCTGTATGAAAATTCAACTTTATTGTTTCTTTTTGTTATATGATTTAAACAAAATTAAAGAAAATAAACATAATCAATAGATTTAAAAGCGTAAAAATGTTTCTAAAACACCACATAAAAAGATTATATAATGAAAGACAAGAAATCATTATTAAAAAAATAATAATTTTATTAATTAAAATTAATTAAAAATCTAAAATAAAAGCAATACACATACAGGAGGAGAAATCATTATTAAAATTACATTTAAGAACCTGTACAAATATGAAGAACTTTAATCATTTAAAAATATTTTTCACAATATTTCTATTGAGAGAAATATATGTTTTTTTTAATTTTAATATTTATAAGACGTAGCAGATGTAATGGATTATAATAATAATAACAACAACAATAATAATAATAATAATAAACAGTTTTAATGTTTTGTTCATATTCATTACTTTAACTTAAATGACACTTAATAATAATAATTGATTTTTGATGTAACATCTGTATTACAAAATGAATTACAGTACATAATTTCAAAACCTGCAGTTTTTTTTTCTAAATCCACAGGTGTTGCACATTTTTTAAAACCTCCTAAAAATGATTTTTATGTATTAATTTATTTTTAATCAAATTAAAAATCTAATGTACGTTTTGGTACCTGTGTGATGGTTTTTATGAAGCGGTGCTTTATCCAGGAGTCGATGAGGATCTCCAATGTTACTGAAGGTCTTTGGTAATAATGATGATGATGATGATGATGATGATGAAGAACAGAAGTAAATAAGGACCGTGAGGATCAGGAGCTTCAGACGGTCCATGATGTCTACGGTGTATCTGGAGACCTTCAGACTGCGACTCTTTTTATAGGAAGCTCTGATGGTGTGACTCACGGCTCTGAACCATCACAAGCTGTACGTTCTTTATCAGGAACCCACTATCAGGAACCATACTACATAGCTTCAGAGGGTCTGGAGCTCTGCTTACTCTTTGGTAGAGTTTGGTATGTTCTGTAAACACTTGAAATAGATTTGATACCTGACTCAGCTAAACAAAAGAAAACCACTAGATGGAAAGTTTGTAGGTTTGAACAGAGGTAGTTAAATATATAAAACATGAAGACGATCTAAAGGGAACAAGAACGTTCTGAGAACTAACACGTGTGCCAGGGTGCCAAAACTTTTAACGATCGTGACATACGTTGCATGTGAAAGTCTCCTTTTTAAAATGATACTAGAAATGTGTTTAATATGAAATACTCATGATTCATAAAGAAACCGATTAAAGACATCTCTTAATTAATTAAATAGTCAGATAATTGTGGTATTAAATCAAAAACGCTGCCTCTGCCTGCTTTGTTACCGTGACGTGCTTTTATGAGACGCTCTTGTGTATTCGTTAGGATGCTCTTAATCGTGATAAATGACGATACACACTGTTCTCGGATTCCATCAAACGGCCTTTTATCTGACGGTGCCGTAACGTCACTGAAAATAACAGATAATCAGGAACCTGGGAGCTCGACCTTCTTTTTTTTTTAACGTCCCCGTGGTCTGAATGGCCAAAGAGTGGAGGGTGTCTGGTTAAAGGGTTTATTCTTCCACTGAATCATTTATAAAAACTAATTCACGAGGTCTGTACGAGGTGTATGAAGATCTGCTTACACAGAGGTACTACCTGGCTTTATTTCTGCTCCCACAAACACCTTCTCTCGTTCACTAATGACCCTCAACATGAATTAGTCCTGCAGACCTTCAGAGAACTCCTACACTGCTTGCAAACCATTTCCTATTGCATCTGATGTGGTTACCGGGTGATTTCCATGATTTTCCACTGGTTTTGAGGGTGTTCTTACGTGCAGTCCTCCCTGGAGTTACATCCGAGGACTCAAATCTTTTACATTATTTTATTTAATCCTTATTATTAACTTGCATTGATGTCGTTAACCATAGTCCCTCAGACAGGGCAACTTACAACTCGTACACTCTTACAATCCAGGCAGTTGTGGGATAAGGGTGGGACCCAACTGTGGCAGAGGTGGGATTTGAACCCTGGACCTTCTGGTCCATTGTCCAGTACCTTAACCACTAGGCCAAACTAGGCTTTTAGGCAAACTCAAGACTCAAAACTCAAGGTTTCTGTCTGGCCACTCTGCCATAGAGAGAGAAAACAGGAAAAAAAAAAAAAAACACGTTCCATGACGTAAGAAAATGGGAAAATGATCCACTTCAGAAAAAGTGCACTCTGTATTCCAAGGCACTTCCTGTCACCTCAAACCTTTCTTGCAAACAAAACCGTGAACGCGCATAGTAAAAGCAAACCAGATTACAGTCAGCAAAGGGTACGCTGGAACCCCCCTGGGAGCACTTTCGGAAACTTTGAGGGGGCCAAGCAAAACAATGGCACCATCGCAGAAAGTGTGACCAGACAAAAGCAAGGATTTCAAGAGGGGGTGGGGTGTTGGGGGTACGAAGGGATTAAAGCATTAATCACAGATGGCCACCACATCTCATCTTTTCACCAGATCCCCCCTACCCACCCACCCACCCAAATAAATCAACAAAGGTATGCTTCACTTGCTTTTGTCAGCACACGTGTCCGTCAAGCATGAGCGGGCGTTGGGTACAATGGCAGGAGCACAAAGGCATGTCTACCCTCCACCAATGCGCCAACCCCAACCCCAACCCCCTTGTCCTAGTCACTGCAAGTTTCAAGGCACGTGTCACTTCTGACTGGTAAAACAATAGGCAAATAGGAACGACGAGATCAAACCAACCTACGGCTCAGTCATGATAGCCGAACTGGATCGGATCCCGGCGTGCTTAGCTCCTAATTCACAGCTTTCCTGGCCTGGATCACATTTTAACGTTTAAGGGTGTGGCACGTAACGACGTGCTTATTTGCGAGCGTTGGTGGAACGTGTCTGCTGCTGCACTGAACGCATACAAGGTGCATTCGCTGCAAGGGAGGTCAGACCAAAGCAAAATACAAACAGCTGGGACACATTTATAGGGAGACAATGGAGTCAGGGGGACAGGCGAGAAAAATGGCCGGCCATCTTTTTAGGAGGCTCACAGGGGTCCTTTGTTATGGCAGCTGGTTTTGGGAAGGTCAGACCAGCTGTGTTTCCACTGATCCTCCTCCCTTCCCCGTGTCCTGAGCCTATTGCTAAACATGGCCAGCTGTAGGCAATAGAAGAGACACTGGAGAAGTCTGGAGAGGCAACTCTAACTTTACGTGTTTTTCCTTAGGATTTCTGACCTCAGAGATTTGACTGAAGCTTATGTCTGAGTCTTAGCCGGCCTTTAAGGAATGAAACGGCATACTCTGCTATTAACTGGACTTAACCGATCAAAGCAGGTCTTTGAATATATCCTTGTTCTTTGAATCATCTCGCGTCCTCCTTCCTGTCACTTCCTGGCAAAGGTTGGAATTGGTTTTTGCTTTTTACCTTGAGTGCCTCTGAATCTGTCACTTCACAGCATGGTTCCCCTTCATGCTGTCTACTGTCTGAATGGACCGACTGCTGAGGCCTTGCCATTAATCACTCAAATTACTGTTATGGACTCCATTCCCCAACATATAACAGCGTAAAGAAGCCACTTCCAGGAGGCAGCGTTGGTCTCAGAGTTTGTGGACAAGTGAAATTTGAGTGACCTGTTACCCTTTAATAAAACACTATTAAATGCACACTATGTTTAAAAGTAGATGCTTAGACTTGGACTTGCCATTTGCCTGTAATGTGGACATGTGTAACTAAGTAGGAACTTGGCCACGTTCTGCATCCAGCAGCGTTAAAGGAATGGGTTAGAGATGGGGACTGGAACAGAGTTCCTTTAGTTTTATTTAGCATTTATCGTTATTCCTGTGAGACTACAGCAATTTTGAAATGTAAAACATTCGAAAGGTTTGGTGTTAAAAAAAAAAAAAGGCTGATTGGTTATCTCGGGACATTCCAGAAAATCCAGCCGATTATACGATTATATAATTAAGAAACCCTCTCATGTTCAAGAAAAACAGAAGCATTTCTTCGAATTCCTCTAATTCTGAGACTTTAGACTTTTGGCCTTTATTGCACATAATATAATAACTTTAAGCAGGCTGCAGGTGTGGCCCGTCCAGCTAACGAAGCATATCTTGTTAACGGCCATCATTGTTTTGGCACCAAAAAAAAGGACTTTTATCAGGTGAGTTATGGGAGTCACTGTACAGATCCGGTTCGTTTTGCCCTTTGTCTGTGCTGGTGTAACCCTCCCTGGGTAAAACACTTCACTTGACTTCACTTATACCAACATATTCGGACACATTCTATAAGACAGTGACAATCAATACATGTCAATCCCGTCCAATCAAACCAAATGATGTTTCTCAGCCAGTGACCCTGGTACCCTTGTCTGGCCCTGGGACAGACTGGTATCTTATCCAGAGGCACACGTCTGCCTTTGTCCAAGAAACTCCTGGATAGGCCCCCTATTGGGTCCTTATACAAGGCCCTTAAGCCATGACCGCTTGGACTGTCCGGTTGTAGCATAATAAGGATTAAGGGCATCAACTGCTGTAAATGGGAAACAAAGTCTCATCTAGGGTTGTTCCTGCCCTTGCGCCCAGAGTTGCCGGGTGGGCATCGGTCGCAAGAGAATGGATGAATGGATGAACATTTGAATTCTCCTTTACCTGTGTATGTCTTTGGTCTAAAGTATTAGTGCTTTAAATGCCAATGTAAATCTAGATTACCCAGATCACCAAGTGATCGCACCCTTAGTCCCAGAATTGGGATTCAAGATTTACCCACATTTACCTTGCTTCGAATAATTTAAACATAACCCTAAACACACAGCCCAGAGCCTGCACAAGAATGCAGGCTCCACATGCAAGGCATCAGTAATGGCAGCCATAACAGCAATTACCTTTTTTGATCTCCCGCTTCTGCTCAGACTCTTCGGCCCAACAGTCTGAACCACAAGCATGCAAACTCATATAAAGCCGCTCTGTCGTAAGATCTAACGTACAGTGCTTATGGCATGGCACGGCGGTAACCAAGGGCTGGGAATGCGCCTGAAAACACAAGACAAGACACATACAATCCGCTAATATGTCGACCTGGATCCCTGTAGGCACCGCTCTGTGGATTTGGCTTTAGCTTTAGCCCTGTTTAGCTCCAGGACTTCCAGGATGTGCTTAATAAACAATAATACATGTGAGTCCCAAGGAACTCTTGCTTGAATGTAATACCTCCATTTTGTAGGCACTCGCAAGCTGTTGAGAAATCAGAAGCGAGAGCAGGAGGTAGAGGGAAATGGAATGGCTAATATCAGAGCAGAGCCGCTCGCCAGAAGGTATTGATTGAGGGGGAAACGGAGAGGGAGGGAGCGAGCTCGAACGCAAAGGAAAGAATGCAGGATTCTCACAGAGGCTCTGCAGTCTCCAACTCGACTCGTCTCGTCTCCCCTGAACCGCCTGCAGGTGATCCCTGATCGTCCCGGATCGCCGAGACTCGCCCTCTACACGATACGATCATGCTATGAGCTTTTCATTTTATTCGGAAATATAAAGACCCCACCCAAAATGTTCTCCAGATCATCTCTACCTGGGCAGAATCCGTTCATTTCCAGCACAGACCGATCGGGTGATCACCTGAGCCAACACTTATTTTCCGACGAAACAAGACACACGAGTGCCGGGATTGGAATTTTGTTTACCTGAGTTAAAAAAGTATTGTTAATTGTATTATTAACCGAGCTCTGAAAATGCCGCATCTTCTTTATTTTGACCAGTTTTCGTCAGCAAATAAACGCTCCTGCCATTGCTGCACATGAATTTGTCAGTCATTTGTAGAATAAAACATAAATGCTTCAATTCACTCAAACGAAACAGGGAACCAACTAACAGTAAAACTAGAGAAACTAGAGAAGGTGTCCTCGAGTGTTTTGAAAAGCGTCTATAATAGGATGCATTATTATTTAGATTTGTATTATTATTATTATTATTATTATTTTGCACTGGTCCCTTCAGTTTTCCAGAGCTGTATGAATGTTGCTGTCTATCTTTGGAATGCTGTAGATCCAAATACAGTCGAATCCGGTTAATGGGAGCCGCTTATTCAGACCGAATCCTAAAGTACTGAAACAAATCCTTATTATAAACGTGTAATTTTATTTGCTTATTTAGCCCAAAATTACGTTTTATCAGACCAAACGACGTGAGAGCGAATAAGAAATACGTAATATCCATGAAGAACTTCTTCATCTCTGGCATAACTACCCGAAAACTCCCGAGTTTCTTCCTAGCCCTCTACTGCCACCTACAGGCCTTTGCCTAACATTTCCATTTACTACAGAAAAGAAGCCACGAGTCGTCACTTAGCCACAGCAAAAGCGGATCAGATCCCACTGGATAAGTTCTTTAAATGTTGACTGGAATTGAGTAAGAACTTGTTTTTTACAGTATTATTACTTCGCATGCTGAGTATCTATACATTGTG
>JAUZST010005048.1:0-15862 GCA_034779995.1 Parotocinclus haroldoi
TGGGATTTGTTGACGCCATGAAATTTGGAAACAACATTTTTCCCTTAAAATGATACATTCTCTCAGTTTAAACTTTTAAACTGTGATTTGTGTTCTATTAAAATATATAATATATATAAAATATTAGATGTTGGTACCTGCACATCATTGCATTCAGTTTTTATTCACAATTTGTTTAGTGTTCAGACTTCTTTTGAAATCCGGTTTGTAACGGAGTAACGATGCATTTATCTGTAACGTATTTGGAAATGGGAACGCAATTGTGAATAACAGATAAGGATATCCTGGTCACATTTCTTGAAGTTAGGAATTTGGAATACAATCATGTTTTACTTTATTAAAAAAATATAAACCAAAGGGCAGAAATGTTCAGTTATTACACTGTGAATATTAAGTATTTCTGTGTGTTTTGATTCATATTAAGATACTGGATCTTTGGGGAAGTCATAACTGTATATAGGAGGTGAAACACGGAGTAACACAAGCTGGTCTAACATCAGCACACAGGGCCAAGGTAATGACTACACATACTGCTGCTACAGGCTTTTACACAATATATTGTCATTGAGCTGTGGCAGGACTCGTTAAGGCTTGAAGAATATCCTTCATAAGCATTGTACCAATTACCATCTTCTCACAGTTTACTGTCAGCTGGGCTTCCCCACCTTCCTTCCTCACCACAGTGACTAGCACAAGGCTACTGCTGCTTACTGTCTTCCCAGCAAATCTGGACACAGGTGAAAAAGGAGGAGGAACAGGAGGACTGAAATGAAGGTAAGAGCACCAAAAATAGAAAATACAGACAGCAGGAAAGAGAGCAGATAACAGGTAACAGCAGATAGAAACAGCATATGAATGCCAGCAGTGCTTTATGCATTACTACACCAATACACCACATACACTTACTAAGTGCTATATTAAAATCACCTGTACACCAGCTTGTTCATGTAATCAGCTAACTAACCAGCCAGTCGTGGAAGAAATGAAATGCATAAAATAATGCAGATACCAGCTAACAGCTTCATGTAATGTAATCTTCATCTCATCATCAGAATGGTGAAAAATATGACCTCAATGATTTTGACCATGGACTGTCATAATAGTTGGTGCTAGGGCATTTATTTAACTGCTGATCCCTGTATTTTTATGCATATCAGTCTCTAGTGTTTGCCTAGAATAGTGTACTAAGGAAAATATCTATTGAGCCGCTGGAATGACCAAAATGACTGAAGTTGACCACCTTGAACTTCTTGCCCGCATCAGACTTCTAAAGCTGAGGCTGCAGCCTCATCAAGTGAAGACTGGAAAAACATAGTTTGGCCTGATAGAGCCGTTAGGGTCACAATTTTGCACCAACAGCATGGATCCATGGATTGTCTTTGTGAAACAAGTGCTATAAAGAATTGAGGCTGATTTAAGTGCAAAGGGATGACCTGCAAAAGGGGATAATATGGAAAATGCAAAGGCAGTGTTCCTTACATTTGATTTGACTTTTATTTCATTGCAGACAGTATGAACCCAATATCTTTTGTGTTTTGTCTGGAAAACATCACTTTGTTTGATAATAAACATCAATTGCTGCTTTTTCGAGTCTTTGATGGACAAAGATGGCCAGGTGATCTCCAGTTTCTCAACAACTGTGTGAAGAATATGTTGATATGTTTAAAAATATCAAATATCTTCTCTGAGGGTTATTGTGAAACTGAATCACTGTGTACTGAATCGTGACTCATAAATCATGAATCATGACAGGATTGGGCTGAAACAAGTCGTGTGGATCGAATTTCTATAATCTGAATGGACATCCCAGAAGACTGAATTGTTCTTGGTAAACCTGTTATTCGCATGTACCTTCTTCTGGACAATAGTTTAGATAACACATTTTTTAAAATGTGAAGACAATATCCATTATTTTAAATGTAAAAATCAATATCTGGTCCCAGGATATTTAAATCCCTTGTCACATCAATTTTTTTTTGGTCGATTACCTGCAATCTTTGTCTGATTCAGAGGGTACTCTGCTGAGGTTAGCGGTGGCCATGACTTTCTCTGTAATGACATGAAAGCTCTGACATTTCTCCCCAAGGGTCAGCTTCTCTGAGATCTCATTCATCCCCATCAGCTGTCCTGCAGGAGAATTGATATTACAACATCCATTATATCATATTCAAAACAAAACAATGGCACATTGCATGTTACACGTACATCAAGCAGAGTAGCAGAACAGTGGGCTGCTCATCATACTTCCCACTGCTTCTAGATTAGTATAAAGCAGCACAGGGATCTTACATTTTTGATGCATAAACTCTATTTCACAAGTGAGTAGAACCACATATGCTAGAAATCACAATATGAAGATAGTATTTCGTAAATACTACTGTGCCTGCCCAAGGTGCACAAACACAATAACATTCGACATAGATAGAAAAGCAGACTGAGTTACATTACTGCTACTGATTCAATATATTTTAATTCAATATTGAATCAAATGATTATAGGATGCTTGGTGAATGGGTACCCACTTTCTCCTCTAAGTAGTCAAAATAAATCTGTGTTTCCATGTTGAAGATTATTTGAACAAGAACTGACTTAAACCCTCACATCCTCCGAGTCACTCGTTTGAGTACCGAGTTCAAACTTTTGTTTATTAAGCTCAGTTTGTTGGCTATCTACATTTGCCTCAGCCCATTAACCCCTGGCTGACCTTCAAAATGTTCTCTTTTGGTTCATCTCTATTTAAGACACAATTTCTTGAGTGGGGGATTTCCACAGGGGTACCTTGTGGACCATGAGTAGGAAGTTTTGTTGGCTGCTTTTTGCAAGGCACTGCTGGGATGCAGGAATGCAGAGTCTTAAATGGTTAGTATCATTAACTAAGGTCTGACAATAAAGGGAAGCCATTCGAAGCAGAGGGAGAGAGATAAGGGATGCGGATAAAGTGTGTATTTGGTGGGAAAGGGGGATAACTTTTAAGGACAAGAGACCTGTAGGGAAACTTACCATGTAATAGTATCTCTATTGGTTGCCATGAGAAATGAACCCACATAGAAGAAGAAATGCAGAATAAATGCAAATTCTTTACATTTAAGCTGTTTGAGAGAGTCAGGCAATCCAGACCTTATATTGCAAAGGAGTTGAAATGTAAATGATAGGAGTGTTGGATGAGAATTACACATCCAGTGTAAGATGTAACCCACCAGAGTTGGTTGTATACAGTAACAGTTTCACTTTCAGTACAGAAGAACTGCTGTACATGACCAGCAGGTTCACACGGATAGCTAATCTCACCTTGTTCCTTCTTAAACTCGTTCTCTGTCAGAAATGCAGGCATCATTAGCTCCCCCACTGGTGGCTGGATAGACACGAAGAACTTGCGTGTATTAGTGCTGAAAAACAACACAAATCCAAAGTGGTTAAATTATATATTCTATTGGAGAAAACTATTTTCAATAAGAACTATTAGAAGTACAGGTAAGCATATGTAACATCTCTCCATTTCCTTGTGAAAAGATCCTTTATATTTTCATTTAAGTCACCTAAAAAGTCTATGTGACTATGATAAAGTCTGGTTAACATTTCAGAGAATGTAAGGCAGCTGTTAAGCGGCGTATACCTGTATAGAATTAATATTGGACTCTCACCAAAGCTGGAAATTGGCTGCTTGTGTTGAGTCACAGAAGTCAATACCCATTACCACAGTAATTGAATCACCTGGAGATAACTCCTCTGAGAAAGGAAACAGACATTCACATATTAAGACAGACAAAACTAAGGGTCAGTTTCATTAAGGCAGACTTCTGATCTTGACATGTCTTTCACAGGTTGGATTGTTAACAGACAAACCAAAGGATGCCAGTTCTATATGGCAAAATATTTTAAATGTGGGATTTTTGACTGACCAATTTCCGTGAACTCCTTGATCCTCATACCAGACTGCAGTTTGGGCTCTTCTACGTGAATGTTCTTTGTCTCTGAACTGGTGTTGTTGGTAAACTGGATCTGCACAGCCACCATATGTGGGTCAGGACTGAAGGGCTGTCTGCTGAAGCAATACTCCACTGCCAGACCCTCGCCTGTAATGCGGTGCAGCAGCTCATACATCTTCAGCGAACCGGATGGAGCAATGGTCTGGAATCATTTATTGGGACACAGTGATCAGCTAAGCAAATGACATTATTTTGAATGTTCTTTAAAACATACATCAGCAAATACACTGTTTAGCCAAAAGTGGACACTCAAAATTACATGCAACATCCTTCTTGGACAAACGTCACACCAAAAATATCAGTGTGATGTTTATCATCCTTGTAGAAGCCTTAAAGCTAATTCTACTACCACTGTTTGTTTACAGATTCCGTCCCTGTATGCTTCAGACAGTATGTTCAGAATTATAATGCAGGTGCCAGTTTCTATGGAATACAAAAAAGTGAATTTGTCAATAACAACCATTTTATGTTGATATTTTGTTAGGAAACATGAGATCATTGTCATGCATTCCATCTTGACAAAAATTGTTGCTTTAAGAAGGTACAGTATCCCTTTCAATCTTGCGCATAAAAAGGTCCAATAAGTTCATCATCAATGATACCAGCCCAGAACATGGCCCCGCCAATATCTTCTTGATGACTGTGTCACGTTGGCGCAGAATGGCATTTCCAATCCATCTATCAGTAAATATTACTTAAGATAAGTTAGTCTTCATGCAGGTTTACATTGTATTTTTTATTACTTTATGTTTTTGGGGGTCATTGTTTTCATTTTGGAAAAAAATATAAAAAAATATCTCCCATTCCACAGGTTTCAAATATTTTCTAGCTAGTTGACAATTTTCATTCAAATATGATACCAAAGTTTAATATTATGAATATTGCGTTCCACGTTTCTTAATAACAGCTTCGCCATTTTGCAGAAACGTCTTTACTGTGCGATGCTCACTCTGACTAACTTGGATATTTCCAGTGTCGAGTTATTTTATGATACAGATTTCACTATATTTATTTACTATGCTGTAAGAACTCTTTTTTTGCTAATTTATATGCTTTGCTTTTGTATTACTATTTGGTGACTATATACTTTCAATTAGAATCATTTAGTGTAGCACTCACAGTGGGGGCGAGTACAGTGTCGGTCAGTGACAGCCCCTCTAGATCAGTCACCAGGCTGCTAGACAGGAAATTGTTGACTGGTGTCACTTGAGGTGAAGGGGTGGGATTGACTGTGGCAGAGGGGATGAAAATGTTAACAAGAGTAGATGCAGATTTTGCAAATCGTGTTTCAAACATCCAAAAAGAAGCTTCAAAATGGAACACAGAAACAAAAAATATTAATAAGTAATGTAAATGTAAGACTATTACAGTGACAATTTAGAGGCACCAAATCACCTAATGTACATGTCTTTGGACTGTGGGAGGAAACCGGAGTACCCGGAGTAAACCCACGCAGACACGGGGAAGACATGCAGACTCCACACAGAAAGGACCCAAAACGTTCCACCCTGGGACTGAACTTGGGACCTTCTTGCTGTGAGGTAGCGGTGCTACCCACCAAGCCACTGTTTTTGTAGTAGTATAATGTAATGAGGAATTCTATTCTAAATGAAAAATTTTCATGCAGGAGTTAATATAAATTGTAGTATAGAGTGAGGGCTTCTAGTTTGCATTTCTCTCAAATTTAAATAACACCGTTGTACAAAATTTTAAACATTTTGTGGTTCAGAAATATATTTTTTAAATTTCTTAATGATTTTGATGTGCAAAATTCAAACAAAACAAGAAAAATTGTCATTTGGCTCTAGTTTCCATGCAATCGAAAAAATCTTTTTGTTTTACTTATATAAATTGTTTTATTTATATAAATTAATGTTTTATTTATATAAATTACTAATTAATTATAACAGTTAAGAATTTATGAATAAAAAAAATATGCAGGTGCAGTATTGTTCACCAAATGATTCAGAGAAAAGTCAAATGTATTTTAATGTACTTTAATGAATCAATAAACATGCTTAAGCACATAAATTAAGTAATATAAGTAATTGAACTGTACAAAATACTGTATGTCCTCAGTAAATGGCTTCTCAGCTCCTTTTTAATTATCTTTTTTAGTCGAGCATCAGATTATCTCTGGTAAGTGTCCAGCAGTAATCTGTATGCACTGAAGGGCTCCATTTACCCTGATATCTTTTTTTACATAGTCGCAATGTCCTGGTGAAATCACACACTATGCTTGTCACTGAATGCTCTGCAGTTGAGTGCAAAGAAGTCTAGATGAGAGTGCAAGAAGTGATTGTTCTTTTTAAGAACATGTCACAGCTAAGTTATGTATTTGTTTGAAGGAGATTTTCCACCAGCTATTCATAGTTTTTTGCCCTGGTGTTTCCAATGAATGTTGCCCGTCAGCCTTTTCCTTGACCACTGCCTTCATAAAGTTCTTTATAACACCCAACTATGCAGTGGTGGTAGCAGAATCTTATTTGGTTCAACAAGTGTTGGATGAGGAGCATTTTTTGTTTCTGGTTGCAGAATTGATGTAATTGATTAAATGGTCTCTCAATGCTATTGACACCATCTTCTCGACGAGAAGCCTTGGCTCGGGGGAGCCTACCTGTCCAGACCGAACTTTTGCTGCTGGATACGTGATGGACACTTGGAAGAACTGGCGGATCATGTGTATGGCACAACTTTCCGTTGAGGACATATTCTTATTTGGAACCATGATTACGGGGTTTCCCCCCCCTAATTTTCCTAAGACTGCTGGGGCGTGGCCTACCTTTCAGGTAAGCGACTCTTTGGCTCCCTCTCTCTTCCAACCTATGAACACGCTTTCCATTTTTCTTTCCATTTTTCCCCCCTCGTTGCATCGTGGCGGGTCTGTGTGAGCGCTGCCCATGTCAGCTGCCATATACCGGATGGTTGCTTGTTGTTGCTGTTTTTTTTCGCAATCCCTTTCCCCCTTCCCCGTGGTTAGTCTTTCGTCAAATGTCATTATATGTACTTATGTGCTAAGGAGTTTTTTTCGTGCTCTCATACTGTACTCCTTTGGAAGACAGTATGTGGACGAGGCTTTTTTTATTTCCAATCTTTCCCGATGTTACCATATTCAAATTTTCCTTTCTTCCTGTCTTGTCTCTCAACCCTAGGAAACAGCAATACTTTGTGTATCCACCCTGGAGACCAAACATGAGGGCAACCATCTTAAAGTCACCACAGATACATCATTGATGTTTAATTATTAAAAGAATAATTACAGGAATTTGAGAATTTAGTATTTGCTATGTTTGTGCGGGAATGATACCATGCACTTGAGCTGACGTGGATTCCACAAACATATGCAACATCTGATGATCCAAATGATATTAAAAATGACCACAACCTCTTTATGTTTCATTATATTAATATTATTCTATTATATTTACTAAACTTGGATAATGCAAAAGCCTGCATAAGCATAACACACACCTCAAAGAAGGAAGATGCTACTTACAATCATCCAAATCTAGCAGAGACATTTCCTTTGTCTCTTTCTTGCTTTCTTTTTTGGTCTGCTTAGGAGGTGGTTTTGATGCAGGAGCCTTGAAAAATATAAGAGAAGAAAAAAAACAAATAAACATGACATTATGTTATTGAGCTTAAGAATTACAATTAAAATGGCACAAAAACAAAAAGTGATTTGTTACAATTCTATTCCTACAATTACTACTACTAGTAGTATTCATTCATTTATTTGACACTTTTAATTTTAAGTCCAAATATCACCCAAAACATCATCAGATACTTGTTCATTTATGTATTAAGAAAAAATTATAAAATGTTTCATATATGTGAGTGGTAAAAGCATCATCAAGGTATAGCGGTTAATTTAGAATCCGGTGTTTTAATTGGATGGCAATGAAAGGTGGGTGATTACACTGTTGTATTTAAAGAAAAGGGATCTATCAAAGTCTGATCTTCATAGCACATTTATCAAAGTGCAACATGCCATAAACGAAGGAGCTTCCTTATTACCTGTTAATGATCATCTAGCTAGAAAAGGTAACAAAACAATATCAAAAGAATTTGGACCAATCCACAGTCTGACAGAATTTATACAAATTGATTCAATTCAAGACAATGGATACCCTCCCCAGCAGTTTTCAACCTACAAAAATCATTTCTAAACATGTAATAGTCTGTGAGGTCTTAAAGGTACACCCAGGTAATGTCTAAGCAATATTAGATAAAAGCTTATTTTTAAATTGGCTAATGCTAAATTACATGAGTCTGCCATAAGCCGAACACAGAGCAACAATGGTGTGCATTGGTAGAGTTGCAATGAGAAAACAACTCTTCTCCAAAAAACCCAACTGCTGCCCATTACTTTAAATAAGGACAAACCAGAAGGCTATTCGTACAAAAAACTTTGTGGAGGGATGAGACCAAAATAGAGAGCTTGTAGATGCTATGAGAAGCACTTTGTCTGGAAAAAGAAACCAACTGCATTTCAGCATAAGAACCTTGTCCCACCAGTATAATGGTTTGGACCTATTTTACTGCATATGGGTGACGATGCCTTGCCATCAATGCTGGAATAATGAATCATGTATTATAAGAACAAATTCACAAGGACACATCTATTTGTGAATTGAACATCAAGAGAATCTTTCATTCAAGAGAGTCATTCAACAACACAGCAAACCTAAGTGCACAAGTTCTACCAAAAAAGCTTATAGAAGAATAAAGTTAAGATTTTGGAAAGGCCAAGTCAAAGTCCTGCCCTTCATCCAATAGAAATGTGATGGACAAGTTTATGTGAGGAACACCGTCATGTGTGGAAATCTGATGTTATTTTAAGTCATAGGTATGAAGATATGATTTCAGAGGAATGAAACTTTCAAACACCACTGTATGACATACTGTTTCATGAGACATGAGACTGATCTCACTGCTGTCAAGTACTTGCTTTTGTTGTTGGACAGCAGCTTTCAGTCTGAGAGAGGCAGGTTATGTATATATAATGGGAAACTCGACTGAGAAGAATACTTGGAGCTCATGAGCGATATCATTAACAGTTTTGTAAGCGACTCAAAAACATGGGTGTAAAATATCCTGACGTTTATGTGTTTGCAACAAACCTTCCTCTTCTTGGTGTCTGTGTCTGACTCTGACTGTTCCTCCGAGTCAGATTCAGACTCACTGCTCTCAGACTCACTCTCTTCCTCACTCTCCGATTCAGAGAGTCTCTTTTGCAACGTTCCACCTTTACGAGCTCTCTTCTGCTCCTCTCCACTGCTCTGATCACTGTAGAAAATCCTGTTATGTAAATATGTGTACTACACATGCATGTATGCAATATTTACATGTTTTCAAAAATAAATGAGACCTCTCAGCACTCTGTGGTTTCTTAAGTTTGCTCTTTGCTACTGTCTTCTTTTTCTTTGCCTTCTCTTCCTCTTCATCCTCTTCCTTAGACTCAGACTCCTCCTCGCTCTCCTCACTCTCAGAGCCAGAACCACTCTCCTCACTGGCACTTTCTGACCCACTGCTTGACTGTGACTCTGCAGACAGAATGTAAGAGTGAGAGATCTGACTTTTGTCTAACCGTTGCTTACTTGGGAAGAATGTTGTATGTATGCATGTACACCAATCAGGCATAAAATGATGACCACCTCCTTGTTTCTAGACTTACTGTACATTTGTTCAAGTGCCATATAGAAGCACTTTGTACTTTTACAATAACAAACCACAGACCATCTGTTTCCTTACATATTTTGTAAGTACCCTTTACTATGCTTCCTATTTGGGTAGTGGAATATTGTCAGCAATGCAGTAACACTGGTCAGGTGGTGGTGTGTTAGTGTTGTCCTGCTATGAACGGATCAGAGACAGCAGTGCTGTTGGCAGTTTTAAACACCTCAGTGTCACTACTGAAAATACTCCATCAGCCCAAAATGTCCAGCCATGAGCATCCTGTAGGCAGTGTCCTTGTGAGTACCGATGCCTTGCACTGTGTGCAAGGTTGACAAACACTAACTGTGCAACCAAAGATTAGCTCCTGTCTGTGACTTTACATATACACGTCTAACAGAGCGCACAGTAAGTGAACACAGTGTTTTAAAAACTCCAGCAGCACTACTGTCTGATCCAATCTTACCAGCTGAGCATACACTAACACGCCATCACCATGAATGATTTACCACCTGTAGTAAACAGTAAATAGTACCTGTGTTGGCCCTGACCATTAGAGAACAGTGTAAAGGAGACGAACAAAGTAAACAGATGGACTACAGTCTGTAATTGTAGAATGACAAAGTGCTTCTATATGGTCAGTGGAAATGATTAAAATGGACAATAAGTGCATAAACAAGGAGATAGTCATAACGTTATGCTTGATCAGTGTAGATGTTATTTATTCACAGAAATGTGTTCTTCTGTAGAAACTTGACCTTACTATTTGTACATTAATAGCCAGCTAGAATATTAGCTTTTACTGATGGTTGGCAGAATCACTAATAAATTACATGGCAGGACTTAACCGTCTGTTAAAACATTTATTTCTACATAGTGAGCTCAGTTTTTTTCAAAGCTGACATGTAGAGTTTTAGGGAACTTTAAACTATTGATCAAAATATGTTATGTCAAGCAAAAGCACATCAGTTGTCAACGGTTTGCCAAATTAGTAAACATAAATATAATGGTAACCAGGACCTCTTTTTAGATCCCGTAGCCTGTCTGTTAATTGAACTGGGCTTGAGCTCTCTAATGTGAGCTGGGCCTTGCTTATTTAGACCCAGCTCTGTGGTCTGGAGGAAACGCTGAAATTCTAAAGGATGGAAACACCTGGAACATAAGCACAGATGCGACACATGATACTGGAACACCAGTAACACCATAGCTATCACCTGGGATGCCATAGCAACCATCTAACTACTACTTAGAGAACACCATAGCAACCAGTAGCAATGACTTAACAACCACTTGGGATACTATAGCACGCGGCAACACCTTAACAACCACTCAATAACACTATAGCAACAACTTGGGATACCACAGCAAACACATAGCAACACCATAGCCCTGAAATATCCAAAACTGTTTGACCTTAATGACCATGTTGCAATAGCCTAGCAACTGGAATTCACTTTAGCTATGCAATTCTGTGTTTCCTTCAGGAAATGAGCTTTTCTATTTTTTTGCATTTCTTATTTAGGAATCATATGGTATTTGGTGTTACCGCTGTCAGCAGACTCGGTGGGTCCAGATTCTCCCTCTGAGTCAGAGTAGAAAGGCTTCTCCACCTTCTTCTCCTTCCGCTCTTTCCTGCTGGTGCACTTAGTCCACTCTGGAACCTGGTGAGAACCACAGCATACAGTCACCCATCAGACATATGCTGGATTTTCACAATGTTATAGCATTGTGTGGTCATGAATGCCTCTCCCACAGCTACTCACTAACATACAGACATAAATTACATGCTCAGAGCAGATCTTATTGTCTATCTTATAAGTCGTCTATGTAAGCATAAGGTGATGCATTCATAGCCACTGCAGTTCTTATAGTGTAACTGGGAGGCTTCTCCCTAAAGAAATATCATCCTAAAAAGCACCAAATGTCCTCCTCTTCACACAAGACATTAATTTAGTGAATTTATTTAGCAGCTGAATTGGTTGCAACATGCCCAATATTACACATGATTGAGATAAGGAGATTAGAGAAACTACTGGAAGAGGGCAGTTGGCTCTTTGTGAGGATCCAGCTCTCTAACGGTAGAGACAGTGCATGAAGCTGAGCCAGGGGCTTTAGGCTGATCTAAGCACTTGACAGACACTAAGCTAGGCTCTGTATAAAGGGTTATGGCTAGGCTGACTGGCAGGAAGCACTTTCGGCTTGGCACGACAAGGATCGAGAATCAAAGATGCGCACAGCTCTTTGTGAACTAACAAACTCACACTGGTTAGATTCGTGACCCTTTCGAGCAGCCTAATAACCTGGCGGACAGGAAAGAAAGAAAAAAGAAACGAAAGAAGGATGAGGTGTGATGATGAGAAGAAGAGCCGGGAAAAGAACAGAACAGAAAAGTTTAAAAAGGTACACACAAAGTTTCAGGTTGCACTTGTTACATATTTACTGTAGGTACATCAGGTATGGTCCCATGTGCAATTATCTTTTTAAAAAAAAGAGATCTTATATACGTGTGTCTTAAATTCTTATAATACTATTAAAATCTATAGTCACCACGACTGTAAACAAATTGGACTATAAAATTTAATTAGATCTGTGGAATAAAAAGAAAAGAACAAATGTGATTGTTTGTAAACTACGTGTCTGAGAATGTGTTATAAAAACGCATTTACACCATTCAATTCAAAATCACGGTGGTGTTGTAGCCTCTGTAGTCGGCAATGAAAGTGCAACAGAAATAGGATGAACACCTGAACTTGGCGTGAGATGAGGGTTGAAAATTTTCCAACAGCAGATTTTAGAGTAACAGAAGACACACACATACACAACACACAAAGATCCACACTGGGGTAAAGAACACAATCTGACCTAAAGATGCTAGGCAAATAAACTTTTTTTTTCCATTTACCAAGTAATTAACTGTTAGTCGCTTTAGTATCAGTATCTTCAGTACTTTAATATTTTAGTGGTTGCTTTTTTGTTCACTCCTATGGGCCATATTCAAAGTACAGTTATACACACACAAAGATAGGGATACAATACTGAGAATGTTTTTTTTAAGGTTTTATGCATTTTATGTAGCATTTCAGAACAATGTTTTATGTTATTTTTTTTAAGTTAATAATTTAAAAGTATTTCTTTTTCATGTGTTAGCCCTGCTGGCACCTGTTCCTGAAGAATCTATACGGTGCAGGCAGACTCCATCAGCAGGGGTCACTGTTGCAGCAATGACTATCCTCCACTTCCTCAGACAGCCAGTTACGCCTGCATGTGACCCAATCAATCATCCACATTTTTGGCTCATGAATTCTGATGCAATTTATATCACAGTAATATTATGTGATTACTGCAGATCCATATTTCAAACATACTATAATTTAGCAGATCTCCTTATCCAGAGTGACTTAGAACTGATAGAATTTTACAAGTTAGCTTCCTTGCTCTGGGCAATTGGGAGAACTGGTACTTGAACCTTCAACCTTTTGGCAGTAGTTTAGTATACTCCACCACTGTTCAATATGTGATCTGCTTTACCATTCTACATTACCTATCATCCATTTTCAAACAGGCATAAAGACATAGGCTTATTTTAAATAAAATGATCAACTTGGGAGCTTGTGGCAACCTAAGTGATGTGAGATTGTTTTCTATATCCTAAAAAAATTGTTTACAAAACAACAGGTGTTGAAGCAGGTCTGCAACTCAAAATTCACATTATTTTCTACATTATTTATCACTCTGAATATGGCCCTGAAGTATTCATTAAGTAAGCCTCATCTAAGTTTTTGCTAAGGAGTCTGTAATGAAGTGGAGATTGTATGGACTAAGAAAAAGAGAGAAGCCACTGCACACTCGCAGACACCTCTCGCCAATCTCCAAGGAGACCGATCCGCCCTTCACTGGTGTCTATGGCTTCCTCTTGCTGAGGACGGTGGTGTGGTTAGAAGAGTGAAGCATTATAGCAGGGATCATAAAAAGATAAAGGGTTGACTGGTTGGGGTGGGGATGCAATACAGTCTTCTCAACATCAAATCTGCATCATGACTTGAGTGAATTATGCATTATGAATGAAATAAATAAACCACAATCATAGAACAAACATCGGTAAATTGAATAACAGAAAATGAACAAGGACATGGTACAAATTAAAACAGTGTACAAACAAGGTTTCTGGGTGTACAGGTCACCTTGACTTCTGGTAGTACTGTAAAAAGCACTGGTTTATTTGATTGAAAACGAATCAAATGTTGAAAGGTTTTACGTTGATTCAGTACAAATTTCTTAACCATATGATTCTTCACTATGAGGAAGAGCTAATTTACCACAAGGCACATTTCTTATGATCATTTTTACTAATCTTTACCAGAGGTGCCAATAAATGTCTCGGGAACTGTAACTGGAACTAAGCAGAGAAGATGAAACAGTTATATGGCAGGTATTTCCAGGCAGAATCCAGTACTGTAATTACTATAGTTCTGAAATCAGGTGAACACACTATGAGTGTGGAGCGAACGCTTCATGAGGGGTGGGGAGTTCTGTGGGCACTGCTCTTCCTGAGGGCCCAGCAGAGGACTGGTATGGATGGCATGGCATGGGTATACCATATGAGTATCGGAAAAAATATGACTAAGCTTTAGAAGCATGTAATGATTAGTAACCAAATAGTGCCTTTGTTCTCAAAAGCATAACACTCATACTGCATTAAAGCAGATTATCAAAATTACTTATCCTTTTCTAACCCCTAAAACCTAATTGAAGAGTAATATGGAGGGCTGAGAGCCAACTGGAATGAAGTATGCATAATGAAGGTGGAGTTATGCTGATGAGTGCGGAGAGGTAGAAATCATGGCTAGGGGAGAATCGATTTTGGTCAGAAGGGATTTTTTGGACATATCCTGAATGTTGGGGCTCCCTCTGGTGGGTTGGAGAAGCAGTTCCCACAGGCCTGAGCCCCACAGCCCTGCCTCTGAGAGTAACTGTTCCTACTGCACGCACAGAATCCTTCACCTCCACGTTGCGCACGGAGGGGTCGGGTGCCGACTCAGGCCAGTCGGGGAGCTCCTGGTAGCCGCCTGCTTTGGTGTTCAGCAGGTGAGACAGCGAGCCAAGCTGAAAATGGTCTCTGTCTGTTGGCCAGAAGAGTACAACTTAAAATCAGCGCAACAACCAGAGCAATGTAATCAAGACTGGTTGTGCACTGCAATTGTGCAATTGGAAAATGTCAGAATGTGAAACTTGTTCCAAAAAAGGGACTGAATACTCAAATTGGACATTATCTCCATTGCATGTATTCAGATTTACATATGTTAGCAATACACTTTACTTGGAGGGAAAAAAGTATTTGGTAATCCAGATAACATTTTTGACCTTGGGTCTGTAGCAAGCAAGCTAAACTTTGATGATGTGTATAAATTTTTATATATATGTATATGTATATTTATAGATATGGTTGTTGTCATACCTTTAAATGGAGACTCCAGTACAGGGGCAGGTTTGAGGGCAAGGAAAAGCTTCTTGGCATATTTACTCAGAGCTCCACTTTTGTCTGTTGGGACGATGAGCTGACGGATGAACCGTGCACGATCCCTGATGTCATAGTTTTGGTCATACTTTGCCAGATTAAGAACATACTGCGTAAGCAGCTTGGTCTAAATATTAACAGAGAAAAAGACTGCGCGTCAGATGTTGTGTGTATACACCTGGCGTTCTTCTGGCACCAGTCTCAGTTCTCATAAAACCTCCAAAACTCATACCTGTTAAAGAATGCAATTCCTTTTTTGTTTATTGGACTAAGTAATGAACTGCATCACTGTGACTGCAAATCCCCAGCACTTTCTTTCTTCTTGACTTTCTCTCTCTCTCTTTTGCTCTCTGTCTCTGTACTTACAATGTGGTTCTTAACTTATTATAGACTATACGTTATTTCATTCATCTTCTGTGTACTTAAGCTATTATTATAAATGCCATTTATACACTTTAGTTTGTTTCTTAGATATATAATCTATTCTGTCCATGGAGGATATATCTAGTTTTGAACGTCGTTCTTTCAGAGTTTGTTCCTCATCACATTTAGATGGTGCTGTCAGCCTACATATTTGTAAAGCTGCTTTGAGACATTGATCTGATCTTCGTCTGCGTGTGTGTGTGTGTGTGTGTGTGTGTGTGTGTGTGTGTGTGTGTGTGTGTGTGTGTGTGTGTGTGTGTGT